>RJVU01014363.1:1008929-1059007 GCA_003731715.1 Anabarilius grahami | reverse complement strand
CCCCCCCCCCCCCCCCAAAAAACATTTTCACATAATGAACACAAAAGACACAACCAATGTATACATTGCACATTTTTATTCATTCAAAACACAGTAAAATAAATAAATAAATAATAAAATAAAAATTATTCTGCCTCAGCAGCTCTTTGGTTTGGGTCAGGCCAGAGAATCTCATCCACATCACAATTGGCCCTAGCCAGTCAGCGGGGGTAAAATCCTCTACATGACTGCCTGATCCACCCCTGGCACGCACATGTCTAGGCAGGCTTCTTCCATGGCCTGGAGGAGGTGAACACAGATATAAGGTTCTCTGTCATACACTCTAAAAAATGCTGGGTTAAAAACAACCCAAGTTGGGTTGAAAATGGACAAACCCAGCGATTGGGTTGTTTTAACCCAGCGGCTGGGTTAAATGTTTGCCCAACCTGCTGGGTAGTTTTATTTAACCCAAATATTGTTTAAAAATTACTGTATTTCTTGCTTAAAATGAACCCAAAATATGTTGGAAATTAACATTTATTAATATGTTTAATAAACAAACATTTATTGATACTTTTTTTGAATAATATTTAAACAATAAACATTTATTAAATTGCTTATTAATAAATGCTCATCTTTTTGATTATTATTGTTGCCTCTAGTAATTATGAGTCTGATTTTTAATTTCCAACCTATTTTGGGTTCATTTTAAGCCAGACATATAGTAATTTGTAAACAATTGTTGGGTTAAATAAAACTACCCAGCAGGTTGGGCAAACATTTAACCCAACTGCTGGGTCAAAACAACCCAATCGCTGGGTTTGTCCATTTTCAACCCAACTTGGGTTGTTTTTAACCCAGCATTTTTTAGAGTGTACGCTTTCCACCACCATGCAGAAAAAAAACTTCTATCGGGTTTAGAACTGAAACTCTATCTGTATGCGAGGCAATTTGATGCATTTCTTGTACAGTAGCATAGTGCAACAGTGTACTGTATGTGTTGTCACAGCACAGAGTACAACTCAAAAATTACTGTACAGAGCAGTCTTACTGTAAGTACACCTATCTGTTTTCCTCCATGAAGGTTCCGATGATGAAGGCGACGGTGAAGTGAATCAAATTTTGCTGTACTTGTTGCCCAGCCTCCCTCATAGTCATACCACGGACAAGGACAAGGTCAACTAAAGTGGCTTGAATTTCATCCGAGACTGCTTGTCTCCTTGCCCTTAGACTTCCTTGTTCTCATCCACCTTTTCCACCACCACCTCCTCGTCCACCTCCTCCTCCTCGACCTATTCCTTCATTTCTCTGTGGATCCATTGTTCCAAAACTCAATGAACTGATTTGGGCCCTTTTATCTATCTATTAAAGGATCTGATTGATGTGTGTTCAATTTTGACTCTTAGTGTTTTTACCTGGAGAATTGTGTGCTAACTGAGCTCAAGCTGTGCTGACTTGAATGAACAGTATTGAATGCAAGTGCTTTCAAAATGACCACATGGTGTACGCAATAAGAAATTAAGGGAATTGTGTGTAGAGTTCTGCAGTGACAGTTCAACAAATCTGACTCGTGTCAAAACGGGAGTAGTGTTTAGAGTTTAGGGAATTGGGTGTGCTTTTTGATAAATGGTGTTATGGTTTTGAAATTTTAGTTCAAAATCCTGGTTAGAAAAACTGTAATACCATCATTCCAATAAAATAGGGAATATTCTATATCATTGCCGCAGCAGTGACTTCCCCCTCGCTCCCGCAAGAGCCCACTCCGTTCTCGTACTGCCGCAGCAGTGATGTCCCTTCGGCTCCTGCAGGAGCTCAGTTCTTCTGGCTAATTTCTCCACTGGCGCAGCAGTGATGATATAACATTACTTTCAGTTCGCACTTAATATATCAGTCCCTCCAGAAAAACGTGGATTTTTTTTGTGATTGTTGCGGTCAAAAATTCTTGATTTTGCGGCACGTTTTCTTAAAAAATGCAATGGAATATGCAGGATATTTTTGCAATTTAATGCGATGAAATTGTGTGAACTTGCAAAAACTGCGGTTTGATGAAAAAGAGAAAAAAAAGGTGATTTCCCCCCAACACCCTGTTCTCACTAGGCTATTTGTAAAGAGTCATTTCTTATTACTTCCTATGAGAAGCAAGCATACTAAATCACAGAATATTTAAGTTCTCATTCTGTTTTATTTCAGACCTTAATGAACACATGGCTCAAACTTACAAAACATTGAGTCAAACAAGTTCTGCTGCTTTATCCATCCTCAAATGTTTGGCAGTGGCAAAGTGGTTTTCACAGTTGCACGGAGTGCAAAATAATTTGCCCCCACTGTCATGTAACACACCGGGAAACTGCTTTGCGCGGTCTTTTGCGCTTATTTTTGTTGGCAAATGAGAATGATTTGTGTGCTTCATCATGGTTTCACCCTGGTTTCACCACGGGGTTTGCAGATGATGTTTACGTCGCGTAATTACGTCACTTCATAAGGTTCCCATGGCAATGGGGGGAAAATAATGGCGCTTTACTTGTGTGTAGTAAACGCAACATTTTTCAACTTTCTGCTAAGATATATGACTTTTTTGCAACGAAGATACAGGGATTTTGAAATCATGCTAGCCCCGCATATTTTGCTTGCTGAAATCGACAATTTATGCGGCGAAAGTGCGGTGTATTTGAGAATGCGACCTCAGCAAAAATATTTTTTTACTTATTATCATGGAAGAGAAAGCCTGTAAATTATAAAGGCACACAGTATACATAGCAAGACATAGGATGTGTCCTGAATGACANCGCATAAATATGCGGACTTTGGCTGATTATGCATTAAATCAGGCGATCGCATAATCGCGTTTTTCTGGAGGGACTGAATTTATATTATTTTAAAGTATATTACCTCCGTATAAGTGGTCTTTGTAAAAGTATGCTAAAGTGTACTCCCAACTCCCTCCCTCTGGACAGCTTACACTGGACAGCTTGTACTACTGACAAAATCAATGAAGACATTTTTAAATAAACATATTCCAGCCACTTCTTCACAAACCAATGATGAATGGCAAAGGAAATAATGGACAAACATTATCAGGACTGAAGACACACTAAAGAATCATGATTTGCTACTTGCTATTGTTAGTCGGAGACAGGTGGTATTTATAAAACAGGGGAGGGACATTTTCACTCGAGAAAGCACAGTACAAGATGGTGTAATCAATATTTTTTTACTTATTATCATGGAAGAGAAAGCCTGTAAATTATAAAGGCACACAGTATACATAGCAAGACATAGGATGTGTCCTGAATGACAAGCACTGTCGCAAATGGAATTGATCCGACACTGAACAAAAGTGACACTGACATCGCATTGAAAAGCAGTCAATGCAATTTTCATTCACTCCAAAGTTATATTTGTGTGCATTTGGCTCCAGTCTCTCAGGGTTTGTCCATCTCTGTAAGCCTTGAGTCAGCTAGAGAATGGTGGAGTGCTGAGCAATCTCATTCAATACCAGCAGCGGGGCCTGGGTGAATTGCATGCTGGGCCTGGGAGGATAGAAAGAGGCTGTTTTTGCACATTCACTCTCATTTTCTCAACATACAAACTTTTCCAATGGCAACCTCATTTTATGATGAAACTTTGAAAGTCAGTTTTAGGAAGCAGAGCTACTTTTAAAAATAAACAAACAAAACTAAGGTGAATTCAGGTAAATTGGGTCACTTTTTGACAGTGACCTCAATTCACTTCCACAGACCACCCATGGTCTGACCACCCTAAGATGTTGTTTTAGTCTACAATAAGCTGTGGCGAGACCCAGGCCTTATGATGTTTAGTGAAAGGTCTGGCTACATGTTACTACAATTCACCATATGCATGTGATAAATTAAGAACAATTCTGCAGCATTTATCAGCATTTATATTGCCTGAACCTCCAGCAGAGTGTCTGTCTCTAGCATTAGTGTCTGTCTCTAACATTGTGTAATAATTTTTTGAAGCCAGTGTTCTTGACAGGAAGAGTAAATGTCTACGGTTTAATCAGTGCGGGACAGAAGTAACTCTATAAGTAATTGTATATTTATCTAACACACACACACAAAAAAGCTTTGAAATTCAGGACTCCTATAAGGAAAAGCTAATTCTTCTAATTCTTGAGAACTTGGACAAACATCTCACAGCTTCTATGAAATTATTCAGAACTAATCAGTAGAATGTTCTTAACAAGTAATAAGTAATTTGATGTAGCATCTGGACCAATCTGACACACAAGTAACACCCAGACATGAAAGCAATTTACGAACAAAAGGAATGTGAAGAGTAACTCTCATTCCATTTCTCTATAGGAAAGATACATAAAGCCCATAAAAAAAACTTTTCATCACTAATTTATAGACAAAATGTTCTATAAATGAACATGCATATAGGGTTGCAAAGGGGCAGAAAGTTTCCGGTAAATTTCCGGAAACTTTCAACGGGAACTTAACCTGGGGAATTTTGGAAATATTCCAATTTGGAAACTTAACAGGAATTTATGGGAATTTACGGGAATTTATGGGAATTAATTGGAAATTTTGGGAAATTTATACAGATTTATAATATTTATATAAAAACAAATATAAACATTTTGTTTGGTCATAACATGAAATAAGTTATTTATTTTTCGCATTTAATAAATTTTAGTTTAGTAAATGTGTAAATTAAATATATTTTTTTTATTGCAGCCAGTGCTTCCCACAGGTTTGAAATATACTTGCGGTGGTAGCCGGGTGAAAAATCCTCCTGTTACCCACGGCACAAAAATTGTCTACTAAATGTGACAAACAAATAATGTTTTTTTTTGTTTGTTTTTTGTTTTTTCTTTTATTCATTGAAATTAATTTTAATTACATAGCATACTATTACATTTAATTACATACTAATATTATGCATTATTATGCATTGTAAATTACGAAAAATTTCAGCATTTAAATGATTCTCCTTTTCCTATATTCTCCTTGCTGTCATATGGTGTCTTTGTCAGTGAATGGGACACAGATTTTACTAGTAAAATTTATGTAATGAATAATATGTCAAATAATGTTCTTAGTCTTTTCTTCCTGTGGGGGAGACTACAATAATTTACTATTAATTAAATAGAAATCAAATTAAATACAATTTGTGTAACCAAAATACCAATAATGCCCAAAAGAAAAAACTTTGCGTACTTGTTTTAAAAAAACTTGTTTTAAAAAACTTGTTTAATTATAAACAAGCCCGAAATACACCGGGACTCTTATTTTGAAATTTCTGTACTATTGCAGGCTGATCCTTCAGATTCTTACAACCGTATAAAACATTTTATATAAAGTAGACATTGTAATAATTCATCAATTTGAGTTCATTAGCAATCGCGTGGCATAAATTTGCGCTTTTCATTGATTGAGAATCACGAAGCAGTCTGAAGCGCTGTTGCGCGAGCTTGTAGAACGCGCAACAGCGCCCCCTTATGACTTTGAAAAATGCAGCGCCCGTGGGAATGTTAGCGGGAGCAAACAGTTCTGACGCACACATAACAAGCAGGTACGAAACGACTAGTTAATCGATCGCGCATGGTTTCATTATCTTGGGCGGATATAAAAGTATAAGAGGATAAAAATAATACAAGCAAAAATGTGTTTCCAAATATACTTGGGCGGCCGTTACCTGGGCTGCCCGTCCAAGTAAAGTCTATGTGTGGGAAGCACTGGCAGTAATTGTTGTTATTTATTTCAGTGTCACATGATCCTTCAGTCTAATTTTGCTGATTTTATACTTATTATTATTATCATTGTTGGAAACGGTTGTGTTAGCATGTTAGAATGATATATGAAGGATGTGACACTGAAGACTGGAGAAATGATGCTGAAAATTCAGCTTTGTTCACAGAAATAAATTATATGTTTATGTATATCAATTATTATACCATTATTTTAAATTGTAGTTATGTTTCACAATATCAGTTTTTTTCTGAATTTTTGATCAAATGTGCATGTTATGGACTGGGGGAATGCACAGTGCATGCAGGGGGTGTGGCCTCAATAGCCCTGCAGTAAGTAGTGTGCTGTGTGAGGAATGTGCAGGGTAAAAATTAAACTAAAATTGCATTAAATATGGTTGTTTTAAACAAAATTATGTTGCATGACGTTTTTTTCAACTACATTTAAGTACCCTGTTATAGGCTAACCTGCAATTTAGCAAATTCCCTGTTTATTCCCATTAATTCCTGTTAATTCCCATATATTCCCGTTAATTCCCATGGAAAGTTTCCAGCTTCCAGAATTTTGCAACCCTACATGCATACCCTCAGGACATTGTGTGTATGATTGTTTCTTATATAGTGTCTTTTGTACTGTATACTGTTGTAACAGACTTTATTTGATTCTGTCATGATGTATTAATTCTGTATGTTCTGGCGCTCGTTGTGTATTTGTGTGTGCAATGTATTTTTCCCCTCTGGGCTTGCCGTATATAGGTTTGTGCATGTGCACTGTGGGTACTGGAGTGCCGCGGGTTTTTCAGCTGAATGCATGCATGTGTGGCAGAGAATAAAGTGAAAGAAAGTTCGGACGACTGATCGTTTATTGTTTTCTTATTTCTAAGTATTTTAGGTGAACCCTGTACGAACGCTCGGTCACATTGGGGGCAGTGGTTTTGTTTTGTTTTATTTGCTTTACGTGGCTCAGTGTTACGGCGTGTGTTTAACTAGTTAGTTTGCAGTTAAAAGTTAGCACGCGCGGGTTCAACATTGACGCGGCCATCATGTGGTTTAAAGACGAGAATGATTTTTATTCGAGACGCGACCGCGAAAATATCAACAGACACGTGAAAATCGAGCTGCCGCCGCCGTTCTCCGGTGATGAGAAGCAGAGCTTTCTGTGCTGGACACGGCAGTTCGAGGTCGCCGTCAGAGCGATCACAGAGGGAGACGGCGCTACGTCAGTTAATTATGAGCTGGTGAGGATTCTGCCGACACGTTTGGCCGGCGCGGCGTTTCTTCTGTGGGACAGTCTTCCTGCTGCTGTTCAGGGTGACTATAAGACTGTGAAGGAAAGACTAAAAGAGGCTTTCGGGCAAAGGCAGTTTATGGATCGCTTCCGAGCCAGTTTATCAGCCCGCCCTCGTGCCCCGCGCGAAAGTTTGGAGGTCTATGCGGCAGAGATCGGCAGATTAGTGGACGAGGCTTTTCCCGAGTATGGCGACAAGGCCCAAAGAGAAGAAAAGTTTCGTCGTTTCTTGGCTGGTCTGGATCCTGTGCTCAGGGCTAAATGTCATGAACAAGGAGCAACAGATTTGGAGGAGGCAGTGATAATTGCAGGTCGGTGCGAAAATGCCAGAGACTCAATAAAGACTGATTACATGCCTGTTAACGCAGCCTACGGTAATAATGATGGAGGAGCAGTGGCTGCTGTTCACTCTGTGACTGATAATGGAGGGCTATACAGAGCAGTGGATAGATTAACAGAAGAAATGAGAGACATGAGAATGGAACTGATGCGCTTGGGGGACGAGAACCAAAAACTGAAAGCAAGAGCGAGTCCTAGAGCAATGGATGAGTGGAGTGGAGATCGCTCTCAGTCTAGTGGCATGTGCCAGCGTGTCTGCGGGGGTCGTGGATGCCAGTCACGTGTCTTTGCCGTGCGGAGGGGTCGTTCGCCTGAGAAAAAATCATTCCAACAGCATGATGAGCACACATCAGGTATGGATGATCGTAGTTATAAAGACTCATATTCTGCTCGGTCCCCTGCTAAACGCAGCCCTAGCCCCAGTCCTCGCAGATGGAACAGCTATGAGAATGACTCCAGAAAGCGGGGTGTGCGTTTCATGTCTCCTGGCGGAGCAGAGCGGCGCAATGGGCCGGGAAACGGATTTTAGCTGATGTTGCGGCCCAAACACCAGCTATGCTGCCTGTGGGCCCTGAAATGGACAATGTTGATGATAGTGACCCCATTTCAAAAGACATTTATGTGATTGCGGATGCTGGCCGGGATGTGCTAGTGTCATATGTGAGAGGGGTGATTGAAGGTGTGGAAGTGCAGATGTTAGTCGACTCCGGTTCCAGTGTATCTCTCATGAGTGCAGACTTCCGTATGTCAGTTCCAACACTTCGTAATTGTCCATTGAAAAAGGACTATGTATCAGCCCGTGCTGTGAATGGACAAATGCTAGATACACTGGGCACCGTCACTGTGACATTTCAGCTGGGTTCTGAGTCATGGCAGCATGTATTTCATGTGCTAAGGGAAACCACACAGACTGTGCTGCTGGGCTGGGATTTTCTGTTAAAAAATCATGCTTTGATGGATCTCAGCCATGCTAAGCTACAACTGTGGGACATCTCAGTTCCTCTCCTTACCAGCAAAGATTTCATTCCAATGTGCTGCAACGTGTCGCTGGCCACCGCTATGAACTTACCACCCCTCAGTGAGTCAGTTGTGGCAGTTAAAGTGTGTTCACCCAATGCAGCCCATGTGGCGAGTGACTTTGTTGGCTATCTGGAACCCAATGTGGCTGATTCTTCCGGCCTAGTGGTTGCTCACACGGTGGCCACGGTTCACAATGGGCTGACCAAAGCTCGGATTTTGAATCCTACTGGACAGGACATTTCATTGAGACAAGGTATGCACCTGGGTGAGTTTTACTCAGTTGATGACTCTGATGTTCAGCTGTTTCATGATCCAGCTGATATAACTACAGCGACCATTTCCAGTGTGGCGCCTCCAGTGTCGCTGGATGAGTCACCTATTTCTGAGTCGGAGAGGGCTGGGCTTTCTGCATTGCTGTCGGAATTCAATGACATCTTCAGCTCCTCCAAACGGAATTCTGGTAGATGTACGCTAGTGAAACATCACATTAGAACTGGTGAGCAGACTCCCATTAAACAGCGTGCATATCGTGCATCCCCTGGAAAACGTGCTGAGATAGAGAAACAGGTGGCTGGCCTGTTAGCGGATGGCGTCATTGAGGAGAGCTGTAGTCCCTGGGCGTCGCCAGTTGTTTTGGTGAAAAAGAAGTGTGGCACATGGCGTTTTTGTGTAGACTACAGACGCTTAAACAGTGTCACTATTAAAGACTCTCATCCTCTACCCCGTGTGGATGACAAGCTGGACGCGTTAGCAGGTGCAGTGTGGTTCAGCACACTAGACTTCTCTAACGGTTACTGGCAGGTGGAAGTTGCTGAGGAGGACCGAGAAAAGACAGCCTTTACAACAGGACAAGGCCTCTATCAGTGGCGGTCCATGCCGATGGGCCTATCCAACGCCCCCGCCACATTTCAACGTTTGATGGAGCTGGTCCTCAGGGGGCTCCCGTGGCACATCTGCATGGTATATCTCGATGACATTTTGATTTATAGCAAAACATTTGAAGAGCACCTGTCAAGTCTGAAAGAGGTGTTTTTGAGAATCCAATCTGCTGGTTTGAGACTGAATCCAAGCAAATGTCACTTGGCCAGAGATCACGTGGTCTTTCTGGGCCATGTCATTTCTCAGAAAGGTCTTCAGCCTGATCCAAAGAACACGGAGAAAGTCTTAAACTGGCCAATTCCCCATTCTCCTTCTGAGGTGAGAGCCTTTGTGGGACTATGTTCCTATTACAGACGTTTCGTCAAAGATTTTTCTAAACTCGCTGCTCCACTAAATCAACTTATTGGGAAAAATGTGCCCTTTCTGTGGACTGCTGAGTGCGACAAATGATTTAACCTTTTGAAGAGTGTGTTGTCGTCCGATTCTGTGGTAATATTGCCTGACTTCAGTGTCCCTTTTAAAATCTACACTGATGCGTCCAACTTGGCCGTTGGTGCAGTTCTTGCCCAGGACAGAAATGGACTCAAGCGTGTGGTTGCGTACGCCAGCCGGGCATTGAATTCCACTCAGAAGCGTTGGTCCACCTTTGATCGTGAATTGTGGGCTATTGTGTGGGCAGTGAGGGAATTCAAGCATTACATCGGACTTGCCTCATTTACCATTATCACAGACCACCGACCACTCTTAGCACTTCGGCGTTTGTCCATTGATGATGATCCAACAGGAAGAAGAGGGAGATGGATTCTGGAGCTTGATCCATTGAATTGGGTCATTGTACACAAAGATGGAAAACAGCACAAGAATGCTGATGCGCTTTCTCGCCGCCCTGATACACCTGGCCCTAGCGAGGCAGAGGCCAGTGTTGAGGAGGTACTGGAAGTGAATGTGGTGAGTTCTAATCAAAAAGACTACTACAAGAATATGTAAAGTCTTGGGAATAAAGGGGTAACAAGTTATTTATACTGTAAGTGTTTTAGAACTAAGGGGTACTTATACTATTATGACAGACAACAATCTTACGTTTGGGAGCAATTTAGCGAGAAGGTGCACTGATTAACTAAGCAAGTAGAAATAACTATTGCAATCTTTTTTAATACATGTTGAAATATCTTGTAACTACATGAAACAAAAGTATAAGTATGACATTGCGGGCTGTAAATGAAAGTGGTGCTTGTTACACTCTTGTTTCATGTAGTTACAGGGTAAGTAATAAAAAACCCCCGCAAACAATCTGATATCACTGACTCTGAAACCTTTATTTGAAAAACAGCTTAATTAAAAACAGGTCTACAACACTTATTATTCATTTATTCATTTTTTTAAATCAACTTTTCTTTTCAAATTCTAAAGTCCTGACACAAAGTAACACGTTTTGTCCCTTTTTTGTTGTTGTTGTTGTTGTTTTTGTTGTTTCTCTTTCTTGGCTTCCTCCTCCTCTTGTTTCTCAACTGATGAATCTTAAGAAGGAATCCCATTAAAAGAAAATACAGTACACCCAGAAATGTTCTCATGGTTTAGGCTATTCATCTTTTCGCTTCCGACCAACTGTCACCAGCGCCTGCATGAGAGTCGACTTTGCGTTCGACGAAGCATATTGTACTGAACAACGTGAAGCTTTCATGACGTTCTCGCGGGAGATTCATGTGAAACTCGTGCGAGAACTGCCGTCTCTGTTATTCTGTCTTGTTTGTTTCTCATTATCATTATCTGTTATTCTGTGTATTTTGTTGTGAACATTAATTAAAAAAAAAAAAAAACTGACTGCATCCGACATCCGCATGACTTTTTTTTATTCAAAGAACAATAACATACAGTATGTCATGAAACAATATCAAAAGGAAGAAGAGAAAAAAAGAAGAAAAAAAGAAAATAACAAATTACAACAAATAAAACGGTGCCAGGGGAAGTAATAAAGTTCAAAACATAGATAGAAAATATACATATATATATATATTCATACATATACAAATCCAAAGAGTACGTTTTCCCACAAGAGTGAAAGAGATTTTGAACATTGAATATTTTCTTTGATACATTTTTGAACCTTACACCATAGTGTAACTGAGTATGTACAGTGCCAAAATAAGAGCAAGGCAGTTTCCTCCTGTTTGTTACAAAAAATACAATTCACATTTATTCCTTTTTAAAATTTTTGTAAATAATGTTTTGCTGGATAAAATCTCTGAATAAGCTTATAAGAAACTTCTTTAATCTTATTTCTAAGATTATATTTCTTGTGGTAGTAACCACACTTTCCTCCAGCAAATCAATTTTCCATTTAGTAAAGAAATCCAATTTGACAAAACATAAGGGACAGTAACAATTTCTCTTTGGAAAAGAGTATGAATAGCTCTATTATTTTTGGGATTTAACGAAAAACAAATGTGACCAACATAAGATTTTGTAACATCAAAAGACATTAATTCAGGGGAAAGGTTTTTATCAATACCTCTAAAAAGTATAAGAGTACCCAAGGGAATTGAACCAAAAACAATTGTAAACTCTCTTGTAATTGGTATTTTATAATAAAGGAATTCATAAGAGAAGAGCATTCCTCCTTTGTTGTATAATTGACTAACTAATTTAATATTATTGTCAAACCATTTCTTAAAAATAAGATTTGTGTTTGTATAGAATGTTTCTGTTATTCCAAATGAAATAATGAGGAGAAAAATTATGCTTATAAATTAATGACCATGATAGGAGCACTTGTTTGTGAAAGGCAGATAACTTTGCTGGGATTTTATCTATATTATAATTGCATATCAAAACAAAATTGAGAACACCAAAATTTGAAAAAACATAATGAGGAATAAAGTTCCAGACAGAGGTGGGATTTTTTTAGGTGATGCTTAATCCAATTAATCTTGAAGGTGTGGTTCATAGTGGTGAAATCTAATGTAAGACTTGATTTTCCTGCTAGACAAACACTGAGATCAAGCGCCCTGCAATAAAGCAATAAAACTCATCTGGAGAGAAGATCTCAAAGAAATAGCATAGGATAACGCCTTTCCCTAAACTGTCCTCACATGTCTACAGTATACAGTGTCTGCGGTATTCTGTCCTCCTTTTGCGTGTTGAAAAACCCACTCCTCTCCCCCCAAAACAGGTGTTGGTGTATATAAGGTAAAGTGCAAAGCAGTTATGCGGGATCTTCTGTAGACAGAAGCCCCCATACAGTGATGGGTTTGTGTCTTGAAAACACTAATCCACCACTGTGTGTATATGCAATTGTTACTCTTAGTCATCTTTGAGCAACTGATGTTATGTATTTATGATTTCTGAATTGGCTTCTAATTGGTTATTTTTGTAATTGGGATGATACACTTGTACCTGACAAATAAAATGTTAAATTTGATTTACTCTGGATTCTCCTGATATCATTATTACCAGTAAATTATGGGAGGCTAATGCTACTGTAAATCTGTGTCCAGGGTAGAACAAACTGAAGGCGCATGAATGAAGGAGCAGTAGGCACTTCATCTGAAGACCTTTTGATTTCTGTTTACTTCTGATTTAGCAAGGTGTATGGAAGTGGCTAAATTAAAATACACTTTTGTTCGAGTGAGCAGCAACCGACTAAAGGTATTGGCTAACTTATTACACCCTCTGACGAAGATCAGACTGAGTATCTCTGTGCGGCATTGGGTCCCTGATGAACGAATAATTGAAAGTATGTGATACCCAGAATAATCAAATATCTAAATTAATATATAACCAATGATTAATTTCAAATTGGAAACACAACCTAAAACTAATAATCATTTGAAATTGGAGTCAGATTAAACGAGTGAAAGTAAGTGAACTTCACAGGGGCGCTGAAAAGACATACACACGTTATCCTTCACCCAGGCCATCGGATTACGTGTTTGGGCCGATGGGGGGTTCCCTACACTAAGAAATTAAGGCCACCATTCTCATATGTATTCACAATGACAGTTTTTTTTAATATAGTGTTCGATTTTTCCAAAGGAAATCAAAGAGCATTTTATCTATATTTGGATTAAAAAGGCCCAGCAGAGGTTGTACTTCCTTCGCCAGCTGAGGAAGTTCAACCTGCCACAGGAGCTGCTGAAACAGTTCTACTCTGCCATCATTGAATCCATCCTCTGCACTTCGATTACCGTCTGGTTCAGCTCAGCTACCAAATCTGACCTCAGAAGACTACAGAGGGTAGTCCGGTCTGCTGAGCGAATCATTGGCACAACCCTCCCCACTCTCCAAGAACTGTACTTATCCAGAGTGAGAAAAAGGGCAAAGAAGATCACTCTGGACCCCTCACATCCAGCACACTCCCTCTTTGAACTGTTGCCATCTGGTCGACGCTACAGAGCCCTGAGCACCAGAACGACCAGACACAGGAACAGTTTCTTCCCTCAGGCAATCCATCTCATGAACACTTGACAAACATGGAACACACAACACTATTACACTATTACACATTATTTACTTAAAACACTTACTTATACTTCAAATTTGCACACATAACTGCAGAGTCAATTGTCTATATTATATATTGTTTTTTGCTTTTTTTGCACTTTGTCTATCTTGTAAATTCGTATATTATTATTTTATTCCTTTTATTATGTGTCTTGTCTTGTCGCTGTCACTCTGTTGCACTGTGGAGCTTCTGTCACTAAAACAAATTCCTAGTATGTGTAAACAACATACCTGGCAATAAAGCTCTTTCTGATTCTGATTCTGATTAGTGTGTTTATCAAGATACAGAGATAGAGAGGCATATGTCAGTCTGGCTATACCTTCAGCCTTTGTAAGGAGAACTCTCCCCTTTAGGGACAGATCTCTTTGAAGCCAGAAGTTGAGTTTCCTTTTAGTTTTATCAATTATGGGTTTAAAATTCAGAGAGCATCTTTCCAGTTGGTCTTTAATAATAATGATTCCTAAGTTACACTACCTTTTACAGGAATGTTACAAATATTGGTTAAATCACAATCTTTGACAGCCATTAGTTCACATTTATTAATATTAAGATAGAGACCAGAAGCACAAGAAAAATTAACAATATTGGAATTTGGTCACTATTTCTTAGAAAAAGGGTTGCATCATCAGCAAACTAACTTATAATAATTTCTCTGTCCGCAATTGAGATACCCTTAAGATTACTTTTTTTTATTTTTTTACATACATTGATAATAATTGGGTTACAAGCAGGAATAGATAAGGAGATATGGGACAACCCTGTCTAATGCCTCTTTTTAGTTCAAATCTAGAAGTAGTTCCATGTTTTAAGTTTAATTGAGCAGTTTGCATTATTATATAGGGTTTCAACTGCTGCACAAAAAAATTCACCAAACGCAAAAGCCTTTAGAGAAGAAAATAGAAAACTATGTTCCACAGTATCAAAAGCTTTACGAAAATCCAAGAATAAGAGAAAACTATCTTTATTAATTAAAAATGAATAATCTAATATATCTAATATTAACCTAATGTTATTTGAGACATGTCTATTTTTCATGAATCCTGATTGAGTTTCATCTTTAATAGAGTCTAGGACATTTTTTATTCTTTTAGCAAATATAGAAGCAATTCATTTATAATCATTATTTAAAAGACTAACTGGCCTCCAATTATCGATAATAGTCAAATCTTTTTTAGGCTTAGGGATAAGGGTAATTAATCATTGAGTCATAGTAGATGGGAGGTTGGAACTAGACAAACTTTCACGAAAAACTAAAAGAAGAAAAGGGGCTAGCTGCTCAGCAAATAATTTATAAAACTCGGATGTTAGACGGTCAGTTCCGGGAGATTTCTTATTTTTTTAAATTATGAATTGAATTGATTATTTCTTCTAAACTAATAGGTTGGTCACACATATCCCTATCTAAATTACATCGTTTACATCAATGATATCCTAATCTATTCCCGGAGCATGGCCGAACATCGCCACCACGTTGCGGAGGTCCTGCAACGCCTGAGGGAATTCCAGTTGTTCCTCAAGGCTGAAAAGTGTTCATTCCACCAACCCTCAGTGCAGTTCCTTGGATATAACATCTGCAGCAGTGGCATCCAGATGGACGAGGGGAAGGTGGAGGCTATCAGGAACTGGCCCACTCCATCCACCATTAAAGAGCTCCAGAGGTTCCTCGGGTTTTCAAACTTCTACAGAAGATTCATCCAGAACTACAGCTCCACAGCATATCCACTTACCAGTCTCTTTCGCAACATGCCCAAGTCTCTGTCCTGGTCATCAGCGGCCAACGAAGCATTCAACACCTTAAGAGAAGCATTCACCAGCGCACCGCTCCTCATCCACCCTGACCCAGAGAAGCCTTTCATCGTGGAGGTAGACGCTTCCACTACAGGAGTTGGAGCGGTGCTTTCGCAGCAGCATGGGAATCCAGCCAGACTCCATCCATGTGCCGCCTTTTCCCGCAAACTCAGCCCGGCGGAGAGAAATTACGACATCGGCAACAGGGAACTGCTAGCCATCAAATTGGCACTCGAAGAGTGGAGGCATTGGTTGGAAGGTGCCAAGCACCCATTTACTGTACTCATAGACCACAAGAACTTAGAGTACTTGAGGGATGCTAAGAGACTAAATCCACGGCAAGCTCGTTGGGCTTTATTCTTCACCCGTTTCCATTTCTGTATCTCCTATCGTCCTGGCCCCAAGAATGTGAAAGCTGATGCCTTGTCACGTCTCTATGCTCCAGAAAAACTACTGAAGTACCTGAAACTATTCTACCAGAGAGTATCATCGTGAGTCCCATCCAATGGTCAGAAACATCTGTTCCTACCTCCAATGCCTCCGCCAACACTCCGCCGGGCTGTCCCCCGGGATTTGCAATAACTCAGCGCACTCCACTCATCCACATCTCTGGGCACTGGCCACCCAGGGGCCAATGAAACCCTCTCGCTGCTGAAAGAGTGCTTCTGGTGGCCTAACATGGCCAGGGATGTGAGAAGGTACGTCCAGGAATGCAAGGACTGCGCCATCTCCAAGAGCCCCCGCCATCTTCCATCCGGCAAGCTCCATCCTCTGCCCGTTCCCAACAGACCATGGTCACACCTAGGAGTGGATTTTATCACCGATCTACCCACCTCTGACAACTGTACCTGTATCCTGGTGGTTATTGACAGGTTCTCAAAGTCCTGTTGGCGGATACCCCTCAAGGATCTACCCACAGCTATGGAAACTGCAGAACTCATGTTTAAGCACATCTTCAGATACTATGGTATTCCTGAGGACATTGTGTCAGACCGTGGACCACAATTCATCTCACGAGTGTGGAAGACATTCTTCGCCCTCCTAGGTGTGACCGTAAGCCTCTCCTCTGGTTACCATCCGCAGTCGAACGGGTAGACGGAAAGGAAGATCCAGGAGATCGGCTGTTTTCTACGTACCTTCTGCCATGGCCACCAGAACCCTTGGAACCAGTTCCTGGGTTGGGCCGAGTACGCTCACAACTCCCTACGTCAACCCACCACTGGGCTCACTCCCTTCCAGTGCGTACTCTGTTTCCAGCCCCCTCTGTTCCTTTTGGATGTCCTCCGTCGAACACTCACCGCTAACCCTTCAACAACTTCACCCACTCTCACTTCCGTAAACACCGCTGTCACTCCTTCACCACCGGTATACGCCAGTCCCATGGGGAACCATCAGGGGAACCATCAGATGTGCCAGCTGTCGACTACTGGTTCAGAGAGAGTGAGAGGGTCTGGGACGCAGCTCACCATCAATTGCAACGAGTGCTTCGCAGGCCCAAGATGACAGCCGACCTGAGACGCTCCGGCGCTCCAGTCTATCAACCAGGACAGAAGGTTTGGCTGTCAACCCGGGACATCAGAATGCGTCTGCCCTGCAAGAAGCTCAGTCCCAGATTCATTGGTCCCTTCACCATCAAGAAGCAGATCAACCCGGTCACCAATCAGCTCCTACTACCTCCACAATACAAAATTCACCCTACTTTCCATGTCTCACTCCTCAAACCTCACCACCCCTCTGCTTCTGTTTCCAAAGAGCCTGGCGAGGAGCCCCCCCTTCCTCTGATCCTGGATGATGGAGCTGCATACCAGGTCAATGAGATCTTGGACTCCCGGCGCCGTGGTGGTGGGTTACTGAAGTATCTGGTGGACTGGGAAGGTTACGGTCCCGAGGAGCGGGACAGACCCGCCAGGCTCCACCATCAGCCAATCACAGCGCACTCCCTCACCAGAGTTCTAAACACACACACCTGATTCCAATCATCACCCAGTCACCACAGATACTTAAGTGCACCACTCACCTCAGCTCATTGTCCGGTCTCGTTGACACTAAGGACATCTCATGTTATGCTCTAAGCCATCATTGTTACCTACCTTCTCTATTCCAGCGTGTTTCCCCAGTCTTTGTGCCAGTGTATCTGTGTGTGAGTTCACCTACCATCTCCGTGAGTTAACTTCCCCACTCTGCCTCCTACCATCCACGATCCGTTAACCTGTAAGGCAAAGGACTGTATCAATATTCCTGTTTCATCATTACAAAGACTCAGTATCTCATTCACTTACCTGCTCATCTGTGTTTCTCCGCTGTTTGTCAATAAACGACATTATACTTGCAAACCTGTTGTCTCCTAACCTTCTGTCCGTAACAAACATATTATCTGAAGCAATATTAAAATCTCCTCCCAAACAAAGTAGATATATATTTGTTTAGCCAAAACACCATTTTGTTTTCAACTGTTTCAAACAAAGCCTTGTTTTCATTTAAAGAATTTTAACTATAAATGTTAACCAAAATAATGAAAACATTACTGATGCAGAGAATCAAAAAGATAAAGTGCCCACAGGGTTCACAATAGTAATGTAAAACATCACCAGAAAACTTATTCTTTAGTGTTGAAACAACTGCGGAGCGTTCAGATCCATGATTAAACCATGCATCACCTCCCCACTGTGATTTCCAAAAGTTACATTTATAGTTGAGTGAGACTCTTGAAAGAAACAGAAGTCTGTATTGTATTTCTTCCCAAAAATAAAAAGAGCTTTATGCTTCACAGAATCTCTCAAACCCCTGGCATTTAGAAAGATAACAGAGATAGAAATGATGAACAAGTTAGTAAACAAAAATGTTATAGTAAGTGCAAAAAGAGCACAACAAGTAGTAAGTATAAACCTGAGAACTGTAGCTCAGCTGAACATACTAAAATAAAATAAAATAAAACAAAAACTCGAGCCATAACATTACAGAGGCATCATCCGTAGATGTGAACGTAATGGGTAATCGAAAACTTAGATGAGTTCGAAACGTTAATCGACAACAACCTGGATGGAAAAGGGAATTGTTTATAAAAGAGAATCTGATTCGTGTTTTTTTTTTTCACTTTTCAGCCGACGCAGGCAGACGGATTTCAATACCATCAGTGTAGGCGTGCACGCCCACATAAGCAGCCTTTCCAGCTGCGTGTGCTTCTTCCACGATAGACCACAACTTCTTTCATCTTTCTCTATCCAGCGGAGTAAGGTCTTCCATAAACTGCATCCCATTGATCTTTAAGAAAGCCGAAGATTTTGCTGCCTTCCAAACCGCATTCCTGATAATGCGCAAGATAAACGTTACCATGACAGCACGAGGGGCAGACTTGCTTCCAATTTGATTCTGCTTTTTCCTCAATCTGTGAACCGAGTCTATGGCAAAAGGGAGTTTGCCCTTCCCTTCAGGATATGTTTGCTCACATATGCGAATGACTTCATCCCTGATGTTCTTCTCCTTTTTTTCTGGAAGCCCTCGCAGCCGAAGGTTCCAGCGCCTCGAGTATCTTTCCAGGTCAGCTAGCCAAGTTTCACACGTCTCAATTCGTTGCTCTCTGTGTTTTAACCAAGAAGCTAGGTGATCAACTTTAACTTTCATTTGATGTGATGGCAATGGTATGCCCAATGACTACGATCTCCCCGATGACAATGATATGACATGTATTACTAAAAGTCATAATAGGCTATTTAAAGCGGAGGCAACGATAGGCCATTTAATGTGATGGCGACTATAGACTATTTGATGTTATGGCAACGATATGCCATGCAATGCACGGCAATTCAGAGCTGTCGGATTTACGAAATCTTCCCCGAAATACATAAAAGTATGTGGCGGTGAACTGGGAGAAGAATAGAGTAAACTTTGTTTCATACACAGTGTGTATCTGATATGAATAAAACACTTCGTCAAATTATATAATTGAAAGGGTTATTGTTGCAGCTTCCGTAGACATCAGTGTATGGAATTTGATTTTAACAAGCTATAAATGTCTTTTTTATGCAGTAGCCTACTTAATTCAAATGTGTATTTAAAAGTCTGAAACATAAAATAAACCTGATGAGGTTAAAAACACAGAATAATTGTGATACATGACAAGCGCGGAGCGCGCGTCTGCCTCTGGATCAGAGCTAAAGCACATTTGAATTTAGCAGTGAATCTTTGCATTTTATTCTTTGCCATAATCCTAATCGAACACTTGGTGTATTACAGCTTCAGCATTATATTCGTATTGACTGTCAACAGTGATATGGTATAGCTAAGAATGGTCCAGACCAACCTTACGAAAGTATGACTTACAGAAGGTATACTTAACTAAGAACGTTTCGGGAAACACGTATTAATGTTAAGGTACAGCTTAAGGTATAATTCAAGAACGACGTAGAGTTAAGGTTTCGGGAAATCCAGCCCAGATCAGCATGACATAAGTACAAGAATACTCAATGCACGACGCAGATAAAGATTGAGAAACCTCGTCGTACAATGCCCTTGCAAGAAGGGAAGCGCTTTACTTGATAACGCTCTACTAGCTAACCTTAGTTGGCTAAACACTGCAAAAGCTAGCAGATCATTGCAAAAAGATAACACCACGAGCTTCATTGTTCAATACCTTAGTGAAGGGATAAGACTTACTCGGAAGTGCCCTGCACAGGAGATGGGGGCACGATAAGTACAAGCGAAATGCTTATGACCAGACAGGTGCAGAGTACCCTACTGAGCACAGAGTAACTCTGATGTTCGATGTGCAGTAGGCAGCACAATGTATCACTTTAGAAAATCACGATGTGCGCAGCCACAATAGTCACAGCACAAGAACTGCAGAGTTTATCCAAAGTTGAACGTGTTTAGGTCCTGTCAGTTGTGCATGCTATTTTCTGTGCTCGCACACGGATGCGTACGTACATGTGAACAACGAATTGCATTCACTTTCGCATCTATTTCTGATTGGATGGACACATACACACAGATTTATGTCAAATGTCCTTGTACACAGTGCATATGGCTTAGATAACGCGAAAAAGAAAACTGATGTGTATCATTATAGGGGATCCGCGCATTCGATCTTAAAGTTACAGCAGGCTTGCTGCTTTCTGTGTCATGAATGTTAACGCACAACAAAATACAAAGAGGAAATCACTTAGAGACAATATGTAAGATTAAAATATACAAAACAACTTGCTCTGTTATATATTTTCTGTTGTACTTTGTGTAAATTGTGTACTTACATTATCCTAAATGTTACCAAGATTTGTAAATTCAGAGAAATTCACAAATTTAAAATAATGCCCATCCCTTGTCACCTGTCAGTGATGTAATATCTGCAATTCTGCATTATCCCTGGATTCTTCTTGTACTGCATAGTAACCATGGAAACAGATATTGACAGCTGCGTGATGTCTAGCGGCACACTGTTGTTTCATTCAAACATTATGGATCATGGTAAGCAAACTTTGGAATAAAAGGAGAATTGGAGCGAGGATCAACATCAGCGTGGTGTTTATGAAATGCAACAGCTTTGCGATGAACTTCGACTTGACAGAGACGCCGCTCTAGCACATTAATAGACAGGTGAGCAAAAGTACACAAGATGAATTGATGTTATGTAGCTCAACGTGGAATGTTGGAATATCATCAGTATGATATTCTAAAGTCAACAGACTAATACATAGAATAGCATTCTATGACTTTTTAACCCTCAAATGCAGTTTAGTATAATAGTGTAACATTAGACCAAGTGAAACAGCGCTGTGTTACCTCACAATTTTAATTCATAAAATAAACTTACCTGCATGAGTAGTATTTCAGCACTTGCAAGTACTTCAGTAGAATGAATTGTCCTCATTCCTTTTCCTGGGACTCGAGTGTGGCACTGATCGGTCTCTCATTAGCAATCGCGCCCGCGATTCCACGCCGAGATTGTGCCTTTAGCACAGTTAAATTAAATTAATTTTATACAGTGAATACTATACAGTGTTATTTTACATTAATTATTTATTTCCTGAATACTTACCTGAAAAATATAAAACACCATTTATTTCATTTAAATCACCCCAATTGTTTTAGAATTATTACTTTCCAAATAGAGTTATCCAAGTAATATCGCAATACAGTCGCAGAAAAAGATAACGCACTGTCTTGTTGGGAATGATCTATAGCTGTACAAATCGACTGTCTCTTTCCTGCACACGCTTAAGGCAGGAACACACCAAGCCGACGGTCGGCCGTCGGGCAGTTTTTCTTCGTCGGCCGACTATGTTTTCTCAGTCTGCATCATCGGCTGAAGTTGGTCCTCGTTGGCTTTTTTCGGCCGATTCGACATGTTGAATCGGCGTCGGAGCACGTCGGGCCGTCGGGCCATCTGATCATTCTGATTGGCTGTTCAGCTACTGCCATCTGCTGGTACGGAAAGGCATTTCTTCTTACGCAGGCGCAGAACGGACATGCTACTTGGCCGTCTGCTCTCCAATTTTGGACACAGACGCTGCCGACGTGAGCCAATCCCCGTAGTCTGCTTTCGTCACCACTAGTTCGTCGGCATCGGCTTGGTGTGTTCCTGCCTTTAGAAAATCTGGTGCACGTGCTCGACGCTGTAGCATATAGGACATAGATAGAGACATTAACTGAAGAAATGTGAACACGTACAGGTATTTTAACAAGAATAAAACGTGTTTATAAAGCAGTATGCAAACGACACAGCCTTTATCACCACACAGAACATACATTTAACATCACTTCAGTCACTTCGACACTAGATGCACCATAAGTTACAAAGCATGTCGTTAATCTTTCTGCTGCTAGACAACGGGTCCAAACACTCAAAGCTTTAAAGGATGTTAAGGTCGTGTTACTTCATTAGTACGATATAAACTCGCAGCGCTTGCAAAGATACATCAAGCAGCAATTAATGGGAACAGATCGATGCACTGATGTTAGTGCTATTCTATGCAGACCCGCTGAGATATACGTTACAGCATTTTAAGTAGAACATAGTAAAATCACTGAGCTAATTTGCTATTCCTGCTTAAGCTTTGTTAATCGTGTGGCCTCCAATTACGATGTATGATCTGGGTGTATGTTGTTTTAAAGTTTAAACGTGTGGGGTTTCCCCGAGCCTTGCAACGAGCCGTATATGGTACGCCATTCTTAGTTTTGTGCTTTTCTAAAACAAACGGTAACCTGTGTCATGTGGATCATTAATGACGTGTAACAATGCGAACAAGCACGACGAGCATTCCATCTCAAACAAATGCGTGCGACTGTACAGCTCGCTAATGTATGTGAAAGAGCAAAAGAGTACGATTCTACACTCAATCGACATCAAAGTGCATAAAACGATGAAAATACTTATCACTGAGATGAAATGGCTGTTGTAGTGATGACACGAGAATGGTGAAGATTGCTTTGATGATAGGCCCTTTGATGATATTGCTGAAACGAAATTCGAAAACAATAGAAATCTGCTAAGAGTGGACCTGCATGCTTCTGAAATTTGAAACGGGAATTATGATCTCTCTCATTGCCGCGACAGCTCAATGAACATTCGAAATGAAAAGCTGACATGAACTTAAATGACGCTGTAGCATTTAACGTATCCCATCTAAAATGAACATTTTCACACTGCAGTACATTGAACTACCGCTAACATTTTCTGTGTGATTATTTAGATAATCGCAATAATAGGCCTGTACGTGCATCATGAGAGGAACGTCAGCGTCATCAACTGCGAGCGTGAAACAGAATTCAGTGCTCATTTATACCAGGTGTCAAGCAGTGATTGGCCAGACTTATTACGAAGGATGACGTGACATTAAGTCTTCCTGGTAGAACTTGAGCTGGCGCTTTCATTACCCTTATCCTGAAGCTACTCTTTCTGTATTTTGAAATTTATACAGTATAATGATTATTTTTTTTTTAATAATGATATTTTATTTTTTTTAAACCACTGTTGATATATTTTTAAATGTGCTTTCCCCTCTTAATAAGTGAGTTCATATCCAATGGTTAGATGTATAGGGCATGAACATCTTGTATAAAATGTGTTCTATAAATAATATTTCCCCCCAAATGTTATATTTATAAAGGCCTCATGAAATCCTTCCCCCATAGAGAGTTGAACCAACATGTAAGCAATGTTTATTTTATAACACCTAAAAATGTTTTCAAACAGACGTGCCCTGTCAGTAGCCGAAGAGAACACATTTGCCAGTCTGTCAAGAGCAGAACATGAGGCAGTAACAAGCATTAGTGTCCTCCTGAGGCACTGATGACCTGGAGAACCAGCACCTAATCTCTTTCACAGTTTCCCCAAAGCAGCACCTGCCTAAGGTATTGTGGAAGTTTGTGTGTTTCATAATAATTTGAATATCAAAGAAGATTAGTGGTGCTGTCACATTAGCAAAATTTTGGTGAATTTATGCAAACAAAAATTCCCAATCGTGTGGATTCCAATTTAAATAACTGGATTTTGAGTCCAGTTAACCCAGGACACATTGTAGAATACGTTCATACGTTGGTTTATCTTTGATGTAGCAAGAATTATGTCTAAAAGCTGATGCAAAAATATGTTAGTAAATGTCCTTAATTTAATGATATAAACAGAAAAGGTAGCTGGCCACACACTGAGTCCAATGAAGACTGAAGATGTCTAGAAAAACATAATTTATTATATTTATTATATTTACTCTGATCTACACTTCATTTAATGTTAATAATAATAATAATAATAATAAAAGTGAATGCCGGATATATCATTGTTACACACAGAAAGGGACGGAGACACAGGTAATAATTAGGAAGTGTTTATTTAACAACCAGAGGATGAATAGCAGAATGCAGGTGAGTAAAGGCAGGATTAGTTCGTGACTGTTGCTGTGACTGGATCTGATGGTGATTCTTATCTTTCCCAGGGAACGTGGATGCAGGCAGATGTGGAGCAGACAGGACACGATGACACTCACTGGACACACGGCGATACTAGGAATCACGGAGAACACTGGAGACAGGTAATCAGGCGTTAAAGGAGTCCTTTAGGTAAGCATAGCAGGTAGGTATGCATTAGCAAGACCGGACAATGACTGTGTGATCTGGAGTGTCTTAAGTAGTGCTGTGGTGATTGGTGCTGACGAGTGTCAGGTGGTTCTTGTTAATACTTAGGGGAGGGAGTGCGTTGTGATTGGGTGAGTGAAGAGCCTGGCGTGTCTGTGACAATCATATTGGTTATCTACGAATATTAGTGATTTTTTTTAATTTATCTGTAGTGTTTTTAATTAATCAATATTGGATATTTCATTGTTCATGCTCATTTTCTCTTTTACATTTACTGTAGATTATCTCTGCTGTCATATTACACTTACTGAATGTAAAATGTTAAAACACAAGTGATATAATTTAATAACACTGTTAAATGCAATCTTTTTGTAAATTTTAAAAAGCATTGTATTTACTGTACAATATTCTTACTGTAAATTATTTTGTGATGCCTAAATTCATATGTAAAATAAAATATAAAACAAAATAATCAGCTTTAGTTTTATATATATCACAGGTTAATCAATGCCATCAAAATTATTCATTTTTCTGTTTTTGTTGATCGCAAGTACAAAGCAGATAAGGAAAACTAGGATGCAAGGTGTATTCAAAGCGCCGCCATTACTGTTTACAATGCGTGGAATGGTGCGCTGTGATTGGTTGAGTGGATATATTGTATTCTGCAGAAAAGGGAGAGTGGCGTTTGTCGCGTTTTGGAAAGAAAGGGAGAAAACATGACAGAATAACACGACGGATATCACATTTTGCGTGAAATTAATAAATTACTTTTCAGTACCAACCAGATACAATACTGATTTTGGCGGAAACTCAATTTTTTTAAAAATGGCGTTTATCGAACCAAACTCTTCATGTATTTGTCCCGAACCATCACGATACGGACATCACGATTTGGTGCATACAGTCGGACAATGAATACAGTCAGTCACAGGCGATCCACACTCCAATCCAGAAGGGGGGATGCGCNTATATATATATATATATATGCACTCCCTCTCCTGAGAACTAACAAAGACTATAGAATAACACAAGATGTGTCACTCGAATTGTTTTGAATGGGAGAAAGTGCAACGCCCATTATGGCGGAATAAGTCCCACCTTCTAAATAAGAGCCAATCGCCGACTGGTAAAGTCATCGCGTCACTGCAGCGGCCGTTAGAAGCACCGGTTCCTATAGAAACAGTCAGACGCGCGTCTCCGAAATGAGGAACAGGAGACGCGCATTTAGGTCTGCGCATGCGCATTAGCTTGATCCAGCCTAAAAATTACATTTTTTTTTGTCATGATTCGAGCGTTTGGAAAATAAATTATGAGACAGTTGTTGTTAGATTTCATTGGTGATTACAAATATGAAATTTAATCGAAAGCTTGGCAAACAGCTTTGGAGAATTTGATGTTTCCCCATTCAAAGAGATAGGAGTTGCACTTGCATGCCCGAGAGGCGTTTCAAAGATGGCCGCCGAGTGAAATGACTTGTCTTAAAGGGACTTTGGTACTAATCACTCACACCTGCACCTCATCTACACCATCATCATCTCACCCACTTAAGCACACACCTCGCTTCAGCTCATTGTCCGATCTCGTTCCTACGATGTGGACTCTTACTTTGTTACTCCAGTAATCTTCCATGCTATTCTCCAGAGTTACCTCCAGTGTCGTCCCTCCTGTTCTCCTCTCCAGCATCTTCTCCTTCCTCGAGTCTCCTGTCTCTTCCTGCAAGTATACTTACTGTGTCTCCAGCGAGGTGTGTGCATCCATCCATCATCCTTTCCTTCAATCCATGAACTCCTGGTCCTGTAAGAGAAAGACATTCCAAATTACCACTCTATTCATCTCATTCAAAGTATCTATTGAACTGCCAACTTACCTGCTTTCCAAGATTTCCTCAAGTGCTGTCAATAAAATCACCTGTTAACTTCTATCTTTGTGTCTGAGAGTACTCCAAACACAGTCAGACAGCATCATGAGCTCACCAGATCCTTTCCAGGAGATTGTGGATAATCTTTGCCGGATCCTCACTATCTCAAAAACCTCTACAGCCACTTCCATCACCACCATCACCACTTCTTCACCGACAGTAGTCACCAATCCCATGGCCAAACCAGCGCACTTCTCTGGCTCTGCAGAGGAATGCAACGTATTTCTCCTGTAATGTTCCCTGGCCCTGGAGATGCAGCCACACCTTTACACCACGCCCGGGCAAAGATAGCGTTTGTCATCTCCCTGATGACAGGGTGAGCTCTCATTCCATCCGCTGGCAGCTGCAAGAGTTCTGAACTTGAGAGAATAATCATTAACCTCACTTTTTCCCTTACGAATATCATAAAGTTGCACACCAACTGATGAATCTCTCACAGGCTTGCCAAAGACTTCACGAAAATGTTTGAGGAAGTTATCCAGGAACTGAGTGACAGTGTCAGCTTGATCCCAGATGGTTTACTCCGGGAGTAGATGAGGATATCATCAATGTAGACAAGTATAATCCAATGGAGATACTTCTGGAGCACCTCATGCATGGAGTCCTGGAATACAGAGGGGGCGTTTTCCAGTCCATATGGCATAACGAGATATTCATAGTGGCCAGTAGGGATCATGAAAGCTGTCTCCACTTTCTCCAGGGAAGTGTTCAAGCGCCACTGGGACGAGGGGAAGGTGGAGGCCATCAAGAACTGGCCCATTCCAACCACCATCAAAGAGCACCAATGCTTCCTTGGCAATGCAAACTTCTACAGATGATTCATTCACAATTATGACTCCATCACCTATCCACTCACCAGTCTGTTAAAGAACAAGCCCAAGTATCTGTCCTGGTCACTATCAGCCACCGAAGCTTTCCACTAACTCAAAGAGGCCTTTACCAGCGCAGGGGACCCCAGCCAGACTCCATCCATGCACCTTCCTCTCCAAAAAACTCACCCCAGCAGAGAACTCCTCGCCATCAAGCTGGCCCTAGGGGAGTGGAGGCATTGTTTGGAGGGTGCCCAACATCCCTTCACTGTTTTAACTGATCATAAAAACCTTGAATACCTGAGCGAAGCAAAAACACTCAATCTTTGCCAAGCACGCTGGGCTTTATTCTTTACATGATTTAACTTAATTTCTTATCATCCAGGTACAAAGAATGTTAAGTCGATGCTCTCTCATGCCTGCACACCTCAGAAGAAACTAACGAAGAACCCGAGCCCATCCTTTTCAAGGAACTGTTTGTGAGTCCCATTCTATGATCTTCTAACACAGCCACCTCGTCCAATGCCTCCAATGCTGCTCCGCCGGGCTGTCCACCTGAATGCCAGTATGTCACCCGAGCACAATGCACACCTCTCATCCACTCGGTGCACTCATCTCTGGGCACTGGCCACCAAGGGGCAAATAGCACCCTCTCACTGCTAAAAGATCACTTCTGGTGGCACAACATGGCCAGGGATGTGAGAAGGTTTGTTAAAGGATGTGCTGACTGCGCCATCTCAAAGAGCCCTCACCACCTACCCACTGGTAAACTCCACCCACTGCCAGTTCCCAACCGACCATGGTCACACCTAGGAGTGGACTTCATCACGGATCTTCCCCCCATGCATTCAGGTAATAATTGACCCATTTTTTCCAAATCTTGTCGTCGTCTTCCTCTCAAAGGACTTCCCACAGTGATGGAATCAGCAGAACTCCTGTTCAACCACATCTTCAGATATTACACAGATACACAGTACACAGGCGTTTGGGATGATTTTTGATAAGACTTCGGAGGAGGCTAAGCGAGACTCTTTCGCATTTGGTGTGTGTATCTGTATAATGTGTCCGTGGGGTAAATGTATGCATGCATATGTAGTAGTAAGCGTGTATGAAAAATTTTTTATTCTGAATGAAAACTGTACAACCCAGTGTCACAAAAACACTTGTATATATGTAATATAGTTGAATTTACGTGACAAGCAGTGATGCGTCACCATGGAAACAATAAAGTGATACGTTCTAAATAACGGTCACCTTGTAAAAACTCATGCTTGGGGCTCAGCCAGAATATTTTAAACTTATGTGTGAAAGGGTTAAAGTAACACTGAAGCAGAGTCTAAAGTTAAAGAGGTATTTAAGCGATTAATTAAGTGATGATTGAGCATTAGTGATGAACACTTGCTGTTAACAAGCAGACTCACTGATGGAAAGAGAAACACAAGAACTACAACTGATTTCAGCCACAGCCTTAGATGAAATCAACTGCAGACAAAAAACATTAAATCTCTCAAGATCTCAGCAGAGGAGGATTAAATAACTTTGACTTTATTTCTGCCATATGTCTACAGAAGCTCTTATTGAGAATTAACAGAGTTTTTGATGTTGATGTTTTACTGGTCAAGAAGAAAACAAGATCAGAGATCAGTGTTTGCTATAGTTGGGCTCTTTAAACTTGACTTCCTATGTTAGATTTTTCTCTACAACAATGCATATGATGTTGTAAAGAAGTAAGGCCAGTGCTTTACAGTGAGCAGATATTGACCAATTTTATATGATGAGATACTCATCGTGAGCTGGCCTGATTGCATCCAAAGTAACTTATCATATGTTTGGTCATTTATACATTTAGGTTTTGCATTACCAACCTTGTGAAACTACAGCATGAGAACAAAGTGTTGCAGCAAACAGTTATCTTGAATGATTTTAAAAGCATGTAGTGCATAAAAGATTTTGAACTTCTTTATTATTTAGATACACACAGACATCAAGAATCAGCATATGAATCTCAACAATGGTAATAATCAACAAAACGCTTCACATTGCAATGCATGCTAGGTATCATACCATAGTGCAAAACTCCCATCATGATATAGATATCCCATCTATATAGACAACAGTATGTGAACCCCTGTCTAAAACCTCAGTATTCATAAAAGAGTAAAGTAATTCATAAAAAAAATGAAATGTTCATCGATGAATACTTTTCTATCCCAGCCTTCCCAGGAGGCCACGGGAGAGGATATGTCATATTCGAACATGGAGGAGAACAGCAACACTTTTGTTTTCAAATTTGAGTATTGCAAACCAAAAACATGGTTCCTTGTGTTAAAATCGCATTTGTTGAACTACTGTATAGTAAACTGTTGAATTGTTGAAGGTGTAAAGATGTTAGACATTCTAATATAGTTGTTAGTTGACTATATAGTTGTATAGTCTAATATAGCTGTTAAAACAGCATTTTATTATGTATAGCTAACAGGGGAGCTCCAGTAACCACACATACATCTCCAAAGTGGATTTACACAAACCAAACCCACGGGCAGCTTTGGGGCTCTCTGATCACTGTCTAGTTCATCTCATACCGACCTACAGGCAGAAACTGAAATCAGCTAAACCTGTAGCAAAGACTGTGAAGAGATGGACCACCGAAACAGAGCGGGCTTTACAAGCCTGTTTCGAATGGACTGATTGGAGTGTTTTTGAAGCTGCTGCCAGCGATCTGGACGAGCTCACAGAGACTGTAACTTCATATATCAGTTTCTGTGAGGATTTGTGCATTCCTACAAAGACTCATTTAACTTACAACAACGACAAACCCTGGTTCACTGCAAAACTCAGCCAGCGCCATCAGGCCAAAAAAGATGCTCGCAGAAAAGGGGACAGAGTCTTGTACAAACATGCCAAATACACACTGGAAAAGGAGATCAGAGTGGCAAAGAGGAATTATTCTGATAAGCTTCAGAATCAGTTCTCTTCTAATGACACAGCTTCAGTGTGGAAAGGTCTGAAAGTTATCACCAACTACAAGACACCATCCCCCAGCTCTGTGGTGAATCAACAACTGTCAGACGATCTGAAGGAGTTTTATTGCAGGTTTGAAAAATCACCATTCACACCTCCAACAACCCCCCTCTCCCCCACACCTGCAATTCAGTTCAGTGAAGATGACGTGCGCCAGGTCTTCAGAAAGAAAAAGAGAAGAAAGGCACCAGGCCCAGATAGCGTTTCACCAGCCTGTCTGAAAACCTGCTCCGACCAGCTGGCCCCCATCTTCACACAGATCTTCAACAGATCACTGGAGCTGTGCGAAGTCCCCTCCAGCTTCAAACGCTCCACCATCATCCCCGTCCCAAAGAAACCCAAAATTACTGGACTAAATGACTACAGACTTGTGGCTCTAACGTCTGTGGCCATGAAGTCATTTGAAAGACTGGTTCTGGCTTATCTGAAGGACATCACTGGACCCTTACTGGACCCCCTGCAGTTTGCTTATCGAGCAAACAGGTCTGTGGATGATGCAGTCAATATGGGACTGCATTATGTTCTCCAGCATCTGGACAGACCAGGGACTTATGTGAGGATCCTGTTTGTGGACTTCAGCTCTGCCTTTAACACTATCATCCCATCACTCCTCCAGCCCAAACTAACTCAGCTCTCCGTGCCCACCTCTGTCTGTCAGTGGATCACCAGCTTCCTGACAGACAGGCAGCAGCTAGTGAGGCTGGGAAAATTCTCATCCAGCACCCGCACCATCAGCACCGGCGCCCCTCAGGGCTGTGTCCTCTCCCCACTGCTCTTCTCCCTCTACACCAACGACTGCACCTCTAAAGACCCCTCTGTCAAGCTCCTGAAGTTTGCGGACGACACCACAGTCATCGGCCTCATCCGGGACGGAGACGAGTCTGCTTACAGACTGGAGGTTGAACAGCTGGCTGTCTGGTGCAGTCTTAACAACCTGGAGCTCAACACGCTCAAGACAGTGGAGATGATCGTGGACTTCAGGAGAAACCCCCCTGCTCTCCCCCCACTCACCATCATGAACAGCACTGTGACTGCAGTGGAGTCATTCAGGTTCCTGGGCACCACCATCTCACAGGACCTGAAGTGGGACATTCACATTGACTCCACTGTGAAAAAGGCCCAGCAGAGGTTGTACTTCCTTCGCCAGCTGAGGAAGTTCAACCTGCCACAGGAGCTGCTGAAACAGTTCTACTCTGCCATCATTGAATCCATCCTCTGCACTTCAATTACCATCTGGTTCAGCTCAGCTACCAAATCTGACCTCAGAAGACTACAGAGGGTAGTCCGGTCTGCTGAGCGAATCATTGGCACAACCCTCCCCACTCTCCAAGAACTGTACTTATCCAGAGTGAGAAAAAGGGCAAAGAAGATCACTCTGGACCCCTCACATCCAGCACACTCCCTCTTTGAACTGTTGCCATCTGGTCGACTCTACAGAGCCCTGAGCACCAGAACGACCAGACACAAGAACAGTTTCTTCCCTCAAGCAATTCATCTCTTGAACACTTGACAAACACGGAACACACAACACTATTACACATTTACTTAAAACGCTTATTTATATTTCAAATTTGCACACATAACTGTACATACAATTGTCTATATTATATATTGTTTTTTGCTTTTGCACTTTGTCTATCTTGTAAATTGTATATTATTATTTTATTCATTTTATTATGTGTCTTGTCGCTGTTACTCTGTTGCACTGTGGAGCTTCTGTCACTAAAACAAATTCCTAGTATGTGTAAACATACCTGGCAATAAAGCTCTTTCTGATTCTGATATACATCTTAAAGATGCTTACTAAATGTTTATTTAACATCTGACAATAAAATCTTGGATAAGTATTACAGAGGTGAGCACATCTTCTTGATCAGAATGATGTATGTGCTATTATGTAGTAGAATTCAATGTTTTCAACACTGTTTACATGAATGTAACATGAATAAACAAATCTACATAAAGTAGCTAAACATAAGTTGTCTATTTTATTTGTCCGTTAGTAATGTTGATAAATTGAAAAACATTTGTGTTGGATAAAAAAATGTTAATACATCGGCAACTATACCTCAACATTTAAATGTAGCATTGAACACATAAATCACAGAGGTAACTTGAATCTTGTCTGGATGTTACAGGGACAGAGAAGCATGTGTGTGCTTATCTGGTGGAGAAGGACTGATGAAGTAGAATGCTGTCAGGTCTCGGGTCTGATCACCTGTCTTTGGGCTCGTGTTTTGTGTTTTGGTGCGTGGCTTTGTCAGCTCGCCATGTGATTGTGTCTCCGCCCTTACCTGTTCCTGCTTGTTAGCTCATCGCTCACACCTGGTTCTTGTTCTCATTATTTCCCTTTATAGCCCCTCGTGTGTCTCTGTCCTTTGTCAGACTGTTATGGTTTCTACCGCTATTCTGACTGCCTGTGTCCGTATCAGTACGTTGTCTAGTCTTGTCTCTTCCTGTCTCGTCCAGGCTCCAGTGCTCGTGGCTGCCAGTTGTCTCGCCATTCTACTACGCACATCGTGGACTCTTTCATCTCTCGCATTCGGCGGCGGTTGTTTGGATTTGTGGGCAGCCTTTCCCGCTTGTGCCGATTGCCGCGGTCGCGGCTTTTCCTGACCCACGAACTGTTTTCTGACACTTCAGTTATTTTCTGTTCAATAAACCTTCTATTTTGCACCCGCATCTGAATCCTGCCTACTTCCCTGACAGAACAGTCTGACCAACGATGGATTCAGCGGGGTCCGACACACTCCGTTCTGCTCTCGTTCAGCAAGGGGATTTGCTGGGCCAGCACTCCAGCCAGATCAACACTACTGCTCAGGAAGTGGACGCGCTGAATGCCCGAGTCGCGGAGCTCATTTCACGGGTCGATGAACTTCAGCAAGAGGCGGCTAACCGGGCGCCCGCCTCTCGTGCAGTTATTCCTCCTGAACCCGAACCACACGCCAATAATCCTCCGATCTATGACGGCGATCCGAAGTCCTGTCAAGCATTCCTTTCTCAGTACGCTCTGGTATTCGCTTTACAACCTCGACGGTACGCTACAGAAGAGGCAAAAGTGGCGTATGTCCTCACTCTTCTCTCCGGTCGTGCCCGCGAATGGGGAGTGGCCGTGTGGAATTCTCGTGCTTTCTGCTGTGCTCCTTTTGAGGATTTTCGTCAAGAGATGACGAAGTTATTCGACCGTTCTGCACAAAGAGATGAGGCGGCGGCTCAGTTATCTGGTCTGACTCAGAAGAGGAGTTCAGTGACTGATTATGCGAAACAGTTCCAAACTTTGGCGGCTGCTTGTGCTTGGAATGAGGGCGCGTTACGTGCTCGTTTTCTTGATGGACTGGATCACGCCATTGCCGACGAACTGGCTGCTTTGGATCTGCCTCGGGGGTTGGATGACATAATTAATCTCGCGCTCCGTGTTGAGGGGCGTCTCAATCGTTGCCGTCAGCGCCGTCTGTTTACTGCTCCGTGGCGCCACCTGGAGTCCTCTTCGCATGATACCACAAGTTCCCTGTCAGCTGAGGCTGAGCCGATGCAGCTGGGTCGGCTTCGATTAACACCACAGCAGAGACAGGAGCATTTAACCCAAGGATTATGCTTATATTGTGGCAAGCCGGGCCATTTTGTCCTTCAGTGCCCGTTAAAAGCCAAAGCCCACCAGTGAGTCGGGGAGTCCTGGTGGGCGCTTTTTCCTGCTCTAACTCTCCAGCCACACGCACTCAGATGCCTTTTCATCTCTCCTTCCAGGGAGACGTCCACTCCGGTCAAGCGCTTATAGATTCAGGCGCTGAAGGAAATTTCCTGGATTCTGCCTCCGCTCTCAAATGGAATATTCCCACCATCCTCTTGGCTGAACCCATTGTAGCATGGTCGCTGGCAGGAAGTCCCCTTACTACCATCACACACGTCACTCCCCGTGTAAGCCTTTCACTTTCTGGTAACCATTGTGAGGAGATTGAACTGTTTATTTTGGACTCTCCTAATGCTCTGTTAATATTAGGACACCCATGGTTACTAAAACACAACCCGCAGATTGACTGGGTCAATAATTCTGTTTTAGCCTGGAGTCAGTCTTGTCACGTGTCTTGTTTAGGTGCTGCGTTTTCTCCTGTCTCTGTGTCCTGTGTTTCGCAGGTGGATCCTCCTGACCTTACCGGTGTTCCTGCAGAGTACTTTGATCTTCGGGCGGTCTTCAGTAGGTCTCGGGCCACCTCACTTCCTCCGCATCGTCCTTACGACTGTGCCATTGAGCTCCTCCCGGGCACTTCTCCGCCTAAGGGTCGTCTTTATTCCCTTTCTGGTCCTGACAGAGAGGCTATGGACAAGTATATTCGTGAATCACTTCAGTCTGGGCTCATCCGCCATTCCTCCTCTCCTGCTGGTGCAGGGTTTTTCTTCGTTCAGAAGAAAGACGGCTCCCTGCGTCCTTGTATTGATTACAGAGGTTTGAATGACATTACTGTTAAGAACAGGTATCCCCTACCTTTAATGTCTTCTGCTTTTGAATTATTACAGGGAGCTCGGGTCTTCACCAAATTAGACCTTCGCAACGCCTACCATCTGGTGCGCATTCGGGAGGGGGATGAGTGGAAGACGGCATTCAACACTCCATCGGGGCACTATGAGTATCTGGTTCTTCCGTTTGGTCTTACCAATGCTGCAGCCGTCTTCCAAGGTCTCGTCAATAGCGTTTTGGGAGACATGATTAATCAATTTGTCTTTGTGTATTTGGATGATATTCTTATCTTTTCTCCCTCTCTCCAAGCACACACCCAACATGTTAGACGGGTCCTCCAGCGTCTGTTAGAGAACCAATTGTTTGTCAAGGCGGAGAAATGCGAATTCCACGCCGAGTCTGTTACGTTCCTTGGCCACATTATTTCGTCCAGGGGGATCAAGCCTGATCCAGCCAAGATAGAAGCTGTCGCTAAGTGGCCAGTCCCTGACTCTCGTAAGGCTCTGCAGCGCTTCCTGGGTTTTGCCAACTTTTACCGCCGTTACATCAGGAATTTCGGTCAGATCGCTGCACCCCTCACTGCATTAACCTCCACCAAGGTGGCCTTCAGCTGGAACCAGGATGCTCAGGTAGCCTTTGATAACCTCAAGTCCCGATTTATCTCTGCACCTGTTCTGTTGGTTCCAGATCCCGAGTCCCAGTTCATTGTTGAGGTCGATGCATCAGATGTCGGGGTTGGCGCAGTTCTATCTCAGCGTTCCCTCCGTGATGGGAAGGTGCATCCTTGTGCTTTCTTCTCCCGTCGCCTCAGCCCTGCAGAACGTAACTACGACATTGGCAACAGAGAGCTGTTGGCAGTGAGATTGGCTCTGGGCGAGTGGCGTCACTGGTTGGAGGGGTCAGCGCAGCCCTTCTTGGTCTGGACGGATCACAAGAATTTAGAATATATACGTTCGGCCAAGAGGCTAAACTCGCGCCAAGCCTGTTGGGCACTCTTCTTTGGCCGGTTTAACTTCACCCTCTCGTACCGGCCGGGGTCCAAGAATGTTAAGCCGATGCTCTCTCGCGTCTGTTCGATGCTCCGGAGGGAGAGCTTGCCGCCGATGCCATTCTCCCTGAAGGGGTGGTGATCGGGGCGCTCTCCTGGGGTATTGAACGGCGCGTGGAGGAGGCCGGCCGAAGGGTGCAAGTGCCCAGGGAGTGTCCTGCGGGTAGGTTGTTCGTGTCGGCTGCGCTGCGCTCTGAAGTCCTTCAGTGGGGTCATTCGTCCAGGTTGGTCTGCCATCCTGGGATTCGGGGAACGTTGTCTGCCATCCGTCAGCATTTCTGGTGGCCCTCTCTAGCCGCAGATGTCAGACAGTTCGTGTTGGCCTGCCCAACTTGCGCTCAATGTAAGCCGGTTAACCGCCCTCCTGATGGTCTGCTCCGCCCCCTTCCCATACCCTCCCGCCCTTGGTCACACATCGCCCTTGACTTTGTTTCTGGGCTTCCTCCCTCGAAGGGGAACACGGTTATTCTCACGGTGGTGGATCGTTTCTCCAAAGCGGCCCATTTCACTCCCCTCCCCAAATTGCCCTCCGCCCGGGAGACCGCTCAGCTGATGGTGGATCACGTCTTCCGTCTCCATGGTTTGCCGGTTGATGTGGTTTCTGATAGGGGTCCTCAGTTCGCCTCCCGGTTTTGGAAGGAATTTTGTAGACAGATCGGGGCCTCTGCGAGTCTGTCTTCTGGTTTTCACCCTCAGACCAATGGGCAATGTGAGCGGGCCAACCAGGATCTGGAAAGAATGCTCCGCTGTCTGACATCCAATAACCCGAGTTCCTGGTGCCAACAGCTCTCTTGGATTGAGTATGCCCGTAACTCCCTTCCGATGGCGGCTTCAGGTATGTCCCCCTTTGAGTGTTCTGTGGGTTATAAGCCTCCTCTGTTTCCATCACAGGAACCCGATGCTGCGGTCCCGTCTGCCCTGGCTTTCATCCAGCGTTGCCGTCGCACCTGGAGAAAGGTCAGGGGGGTTTTGGCCCAGACCTCTAGATGAACGAAAGCAGCAGCCGATCGCCGCCGGTCCTCTCCTCCTACCTATGTGTGTGGTCAAAGGGTATGGCTCTCTACCAGGGATCTGCCTCTCCGGGCGCCCTCTCGTAAGCTGGCACCCAGATTCATTGGTCCATACCGTGTCACCAAGGTGGTTATTCCTGTGGCGGTCAGGCTCAAGCTTCCTCCTGCTCTTGGTCGGGTTCACCCTGTGTTTCATGTTTCCAGGGTTAAACCTGTGTTTTCCTCCCCCATCAATCCTGCTGGCGATCGTCCAATTCCCCCACCCCCTCGTCTTGTGGATGGCTCTCCTACCTATACAGTTAGGAGGATACTCGACGAGCGGCGCCGCGGTAGAGGGTTTCAGTATCTCGTGGACTGGGAGGGCTATGGTCCAGAGGAGAGGTGCTGGGTGCCATCCCGGGACATTTTGGACCGCTCGTTGATCGAGGACTTCCGTCGGGGACGAGGTGAGCCTCCTCCTGGGGCGCCTGGTGGCTCTCCTGGGAGGGGGGGTACTGTCAGGTCTCGGGTCTGATCACCTGTCTTTGGGCTCGTGTTTTGTGTTTTGGTGCGTGGCTTTGTCAGCTCGCCATGTGATTGTATCTCCGCCCTTACCTGTTCCTGCTTGTTAGCTCATCTCTCACACCTGGTTCTTGTTCTCATTATTTCCCTTTATAGCCCCTCGTGTGTCTCTGTCCTTTGTCAGACTGTTATGGTTTCTACCGCTATTCTGACTGCCTGTGTCCGTATCAGTACGTTGTCTAGTCTTGTCTCTTCCTGTCTCGTCCAGGCTCCAGTGCTCGTGGCTGCCAGTTGTCTCGCCATTCTACTACGCACATCGTGGACTCTTTCATCTCTCGCATTCGGCGGCGGTTGTCTGGATTTGTGGGCAGCCTTTCCCGCTTGTGCCGATTGCCGCGGTCGCGGCTTTTCCTGACCCACGAACTGTTTTCTGACACTTCAGTTATTTTCTGTTCAATAAACCTTCTATTTTGCACCCGCATCTGAATCCTGCCTACTTCCCTGACAGAATGCTCCCATCAAAGACTTTGAGTGAGTATACTACGGAAATGAATAAAAAAATCCATTTAAATCTTAAGTTGTAGTTTATTTTAATTATTGTAATTCTGTCATGATGGTAATAAAGATTGGCATGGTAATGGATATGGCAATGTTTAATGTTGCATTTTAATGATCTAAGCGCATGGTCTAAAGCCCGGGATACACTGCATGATTTTTGTCTGTCCCAGACGAAAGACTGCCATCGTGAAACAATCGTGGCTATTTCTGTGATCGTGGCTCTTAATCGGTGGTACTATGTCGTACAGTGAGAGGTTCAAAGACAGCCGTTTTCCCGGTCTTGCGACCAAAGATAGCCTACGATCATTTTCTGACAGTGTCTACGCACAGTGTGTTTGCTGCTACAACCTACGTTTACTGACCAGCCAATAAAAATGCGACATGAAATCAACGCGACATGGCGCTAAAACTTTAAACCGCTTACCTCAAGCTCTTTTACCTTCTTCTTTCGACGCTTCCTTTTTATTTTCAGCACACATAAAAACTACAACTGCCAAAGTGTGATTCAACATAGTGTTTTGGTTACCAGTAGCGCATGCTGATGACGTTTTATTCTTCTATAGAAACTTGCATCGTAAGATTCAATAGGTGTCATCATCGTACAGTCTACATGCATGTCATACCCAAGTTTAATAGATCCATGTGATCCAGTGTGATAAAGTAATGATCTTATAGGATTGCTAAAATCGTGCAGTGTATCCAGGGCTTAAAGCGCTCGGCACAAGTGCACTTAGGGCGTGTCCAAATCCATTTTTGCTAGTTTAAGGATAGGAAAAATGGTCAGCATTTTGGGCGGTGTGTTTTGGGCATAACGTGCAATAAACCAATCAGAGTCTCATCTCCCATTCCCTTTAAAAGCCTGTTGAGCTCGTGCCATGGCGGATTCGCTATTTACATGGTGGAATTTGCAAAAGGAAAAACTGAACGCTTATCTAGCGAGGAAACGGATCTGCTCGCACACTAGCAAACCTTCTACAGGACAAGCCGGATTCTACCAAAGCATTTTCATCTTTATGCACACAATAATAATCTTTTACATTGTAATCCTTTTTATTTTTAATATTGGCATGTTTGTGTGCTGCTGCGCATCCCTGTGTGTGTAATAAGCAGAGTGTACGCACGTTGTGCACCCGCCTATAGGCGCATATTACTAATGCGCTCTTTAAATTAAGGGGCAGTCGTGGCCTAATGGATAGAGAGTCGGACTTGTAACCCAAAGGTCATGGGTTCGAATCTCAGGTCCGGCAGGGATTGTCGGTGAGNCCTTCTACAGGACAAGCCGGATTCTACCAAAGCATTTTCATCTTTATGCACACAATAATAATCTTTTACATTGTAATCCTTTTTATTTTTAATATTGGCATGTTTGTGTGCTGCTGCACATCCCTGTGTGTGTAATAAGCAGAGTGTACGCACGTTGTGCACCCGCCTATAGGCGCATATTACTAATGCGCTCTTTAAATAACAACAACAAAAACAACAAAAAATTGCACCATTGACTTTAGACCATGTTTCTGTTGGTCAATGGTGCAGTCAGTTGCCTCAAAATAGTAACACACCAACAATGCGCCTGAACACACCTTGTTTTCAGACCAGCACGCCCATGTGTACACAAATGGGCGCAAATGCATTTGCTATTTAAACAACGTGGCACAGAAAGTTGTTGTGAACAACAGTCAAGATAAGTGAGTGAGTGTGAGTGAAGTGACATGTGGCCAAGTATGGTGACCCATACTCGGAATTTGTGCTCTGCATTTAACCCATCCAAGTGCGCACACACACAGCAGTGAACACACACACCGTGAACACACACCCGGAGCAGTGGGCAGCCATTGCTGCGGTGCCCGGGGAGCAGTTGGGGGTACGGTGCCTTGCTCAAAGGTCTCACCTCAGTCATGGTATTGAGGGTGGGGAGAGCGCTGGACATTCACTCCCCTCAACAACAATCCCTGCTGGACCTGAGACTCGAACCCATGACCTTTGGGTTACAAGTCCGACTCTCTATCCATTAGGCCACGACTGCCCCAAACCAGAAATGGCTAAAGGTGGCATCCTAAAGGACCCTCTTGGCGCAACCGAAGTTCAGCATCCTCCAGCCCAGCGTGGCACGACTACTGGATCGCAACTCCACGCCCTCCCACTGCACGCAGCCTGCATCATCAGTGGAAGACGTCTCTGCTACCGGACTGATCACCCGACTGTGTGGAACGTAAATATAAACTTACCAAACCTCTTTTCTAGAGACCTTGGCAATAGTTTATACATGCAGCATAATGTTTTTCTAACCTGTCTAGATAGCAGTTACTTGAGGTCAGCTTGTTACAAATAATAGGAATATTATTTGTTGAATGATAAATAAGCAATTATTTATCACCCTTTTACCAGAACCATTAGGTGGCTTCTCTTCCATTCTACATTGTTCAACAACATTGCATTTATCCATTCTGTGTTCACTTAATTTATTTGTTCTTTGATTTAATTCAGTATTCTCTTTTATTATTTTACTATCTTTTAGAAGTGCATATTCATTATTTCATTATTAATCGTTGTGGTATTTACTCTTGCATGTCTATTGTTAATAAATTTCATTGATTTTATTATAACTGTGTCTTCCTTGTGTTGATGATCAAAGACTCTAATAGTTGGCCAGACTCTCACAAATCCTTCAGATAAATCAGTTGACCAACTCCCTCTAGTTTATATTAATTCTGAATTATTGAACAGCTCTTTTGGAGTGTTCTTAAATTGTTAAAATAGTATTCTTAACTGGTGACCCGTATTACAAAAGGGGGAGGGGTGTTAAACCACACCTTAAGTGACACGTGATCAAAAATCACTACGTCACCGGTGAATGGAGTAAAAATCACTACAACGTGAAAATGATAACTGCATCAGGCTGAATCTAGCAAAAATCACTTGCGTCACGCCTGGTGTCGCATTGTGCCGGGTGTAGGGCCCTTAATGTATTTGGTCTTGGTGGAATAGATCTGCTACGCTGCTGCTGCTGCAGAGCAAGTACCAGCTAACATGCAAGCCATTAATGTGAATGCTTATTTTACTTTAACCTTCTCATCCATAGACAATGTATACTCACAGAGATACAAACAATAGACCATTTGCTGCTGCATAGACACAACTGCATAACACTCCAACTTATGCTTAGTAAATCACTCCACAGACTATAAACATGATGCTTAGTTTAACTGTATGACTGTTCTTTTAGCATGACTCAGACAAAACATGAATCTGAATCAACCTTTTAAATGCAGTTTAAATGCCATTTACCTGTTTTCATATCCATGCTAACAGCATATAAAACAGCAATGACATACAATAAATCGCTGCTGCTGCATATACACATGTAGTAACACTGCTGCTTATACGCTTCAGTGATTCACTCGTGCAACTGTTGACACTAGTTAAAACATTTCCAACATAAAGCTAGTTTAAAACTTGTAAAGATTGCTCCATTTAGGAATAAATAACTGGACCAAACAATATGCACAGAGATTTAGAATAAATCATCAATCACTTGACTTAGGTACCAATCGGTACTGAATTTTTTTTTAAAAATGTGACGTTTTGAGCACTGTTAAGCGGATTTGTAAATACCTCTGATTGGCCATTGTGTTGACGCACTCTGTGGCGACCAGGGCGGGCGAGAGCCGTGAGAGAACGGCGCGAGGCCGGTGGCGCGAGTGATAATGAGCTCCACCTGGGAGGCGCGCCGGCCTCGAGTCTCTCACGGAGGAGCTCCGGGAGCATAAAAGGAGGAGCGACGACAGTGAAGGACGAGAGAGGACCAGGCCTGGACTTTATTTTATGTTTGAGTGGCCGGCAGACGTCCGCGAGGGTCTGCCGGCATTACTTTCATTTTGTATTTGTTTATTTTGGATTAAAGTTTGTTGAATGTTCGCCGGTTCCCGCCTCCTTCTTCCCGTATATACGAACTGTGTTACACTGGTGCCGAAACCCGGGAAGGAAGAAGGGTGGCCGCTGCCATGCAATCGTCGTCCTCCACCCCATTTGCGGACATCATCGCGTCCCTCGCGGTCCTGCATAGCGAGCAACATCAGGCCCTGCTGGATCTTCGCAACGACCAAGAACGCTGTTTCCGAGCCATCGTACAGACCCAGCAGGAGGACCGCGAGAGGTTCCGGAGCTGGTTGGACCGGGAGGTTCCCACAGAGACCATCGGGCAGCCGGCTGTGCCTGTCCACCTGCCCCTGAACAAAATGGGTCCTCTGGACGACCCCGAGGTGTTTCTCGACCTCTTTGAGAGGTCCGCCGAGGCGAGTGGTTGGCCGCGGGACCAGTGGTCAATGAGGCTGGTCCCGCTGCTCTCAGGTGAATCACAGGTGGCGGCACAGCAGCTGCCAGTTCAGAACCTCCTGGTCTTTGACGATCTACGGCGGGCCATCATCCAGCGGGTCGGTCGGACCCCAGACCCCACAGACAGCGCTTCCGTTCCCTGGACCTGGGTGAGTCCGGCCGGCCCTTCGTGATGGCCCAACAGCTCCGGGACTCGTGCCGCAAATGGTTACTGGCTGAGGGAAGCGACGTGGATCTGGTCATCGATCGCGTGGTGCTGGAGCAGTTCGTCACTCGGCTCCCAAAGAAAACAGCCGAGTGGGTCCAGTGCCACCGCCCCACGTCGCTGGACTCAGCCATCCAGCTGGCGGAGGACCACATGGGGGCGTGCCCAGTGGTCGGCGAACCCCTTCCGTCTGCCTCTCTCTCTCACCCCCCTCTTTTGTCCCCCTCTCTCTCTAGACCTGTTCCTCTTCCCAGGTCTCGTCCGCCCGACCCTGTCTTCTTCCTTCCCATACTTACGAATTTAATTCTACTACACACTCATTGGATATGTCTGTGATTGGCTACAATGATTAACGCACAGGAGCATTTGAAAGCATTTTGGACTGGTCTGCGATAGACGCCTGCTTTCAAACGCTCCCGTGTGTATATGTGTAAGCATCATTGATGACTATTTACAACGTTTATTAACCCTTTGACGCGTACGATCACACCGGTGTGATTAGAACGTTCAGCGCATCACGTGATCAACTGCCAAATTCAAATGTGCATGCACGCTTTGGCTGGCGCTAACCAGAGACGGACACACGCAGCACTTTTCATTTATCACATTTATGCAGTGTTCTCAACCAAATAATGTCTATTTTAGGTTTCAGACATTTAAATACACATAAGTACTAACAAAACAATACATTTAGAGTTTGTAAAATACACACTGATGTCTATAGAAGCGGAAATAACATCCCTTTCCATTATAATTAGATGATACGTTTTATTCAAATCAGACACACATTGTGAAAGTAACTTTAAAGTTTACTCTATTCTTCCCCAGTTCACAGACTCACTTACTTTCATGTATTTCGGGAGAAGTGGAGGAATTCCCGTGTTGTAATTCCAACAGATCCGATTCTCTGTGCGGCACAAACTAACATGGCGGCGCCCATTGCGCATGTAGCTCAACTAACGCGATCGTTATAAAGGTGTTTAAACAGCAAAACACATCCACTTGCACATAATTGACAATCGAAATATTAGATATTTCATGCTATAGTTAACAAATTTGTGAATATTTTGAATAAAAAAGGAAAAAGGAAATAAAAGCAGATCATCAGTCATACAGCGCTGTGCTGTGATACTTGACAAGCAATGACGCGTCACCATGGAAACCATAAAGTGATGTGTTCTAAATAACGGTCGCCTTAAAAAAAAACTCACGCTGGGGGGTCAGCCAGAATATTTTAAACTTACGTGCGAAAGGGTTAAACATTAATCATTGAAGGCAATCACAGACATATCTGATGAGCGTGTCAACACAATAGCAAATCAGAGGTGTTTACGAATTCGCTCAACAGTGCTCAAAGTTTCACATTTTTAAAATTTCAGTTCCGATGTGGTACCGAAGTCAGTACTTTTGACAACACTGATCTTAGATGTTTATTCCAGATGCGTTTTGAAAGCACACTGCAGACTACTAACAGCAAACACTGCCGGTATTTGTTTGAGTTGCAGCTCATTGGCCGCTGATGCACAACAACCAATCAGCTGTGCTATGTAGATAATGACATGATCGCTACCAAATGTGTTTGACCTATCAGCCTGCGCCATCTAGAGTTTCATGCTAGAACTATGTAATTTCAAACAGAGCTATTACAGCACTTTTCTTATTCTTGATTTCTGTGCATTTACTGCAGAGCTTTTATGGTGGAGCAGGGCCTGCAAGGCAATGTGACGATGACATTTGTAAAAAAAAAGAGAAAACCTGAAACAAAAATATAAAGCAAAAAATTGTGTTACTTATAATACTGAAATCAAGTGACAATATGCTATTAAAATGATTGCTTTTGTATTATGTTTGAGCATTTTTGTAGGATCTGAAATGTCCGCAGACTGGTGTGAGCACTGAGGATGGGGAGCCCACATTAGCATCCTGGAAAAATGCCATGGATCTGGGCCTCATCTGGCCCAGATGTTGCTGTGGTCTCTTCATCCTTAGTGAGCCCAGAGCCAGCAAGAGCATCTAGAAAAAGACCAAAACACATTGAGGATGTCTGCTGGTTTCTGGTCATACAATGGAGCCTGACAATCAGAAGCTTCAAAAGTATCATCAAAGCAGGACAAACTTGACCAAAATCAACTTTTGTTTTCAGAAAAAAAAAGAAAAAGAAAAAAACAGGGATTGAACAGCGTGAAGGCGAGTAAATAATGACTGAATTTATATGTTTGGGTGAACTAACACTTTGCATTTATATTAGTAGTACCTTGAAGAAATAAACTTTAAGAAATAAGCAGCTTTATTAAGTGAGACACTTACAAAAAAGATTAGATTTACAAAAATCACATTTACATTTATGCATTTAGCAGATGCTTTTATCCAAAGTGACTTACAGTGCACTTATTACAGGGGTGATCCCCATGGAGCAACCTGGAGAAAAGTGCCTTGCTCAAAGACACACTGGTGGTGGCGGCTGCGGAGATCGAACCAGCAGTCTTCTGCTCATCTGTTCAGTGGTTTAGCCTACTACACAACAAAGTAATAAATCTACAGCAAAAATTAGCATGTAATTGTAAAAATATTTTGAAAAATGTTTTAACCTGTTTAAATGTTTTACATGTAGTCTTGCTCATGAAGAACAGGCACACACATATTTGGAGGTGTGTACATGTTCTCCCACTCTTGCTTCAAGGTTGTGGGGTTCAGGGGGGCCAAAGACATGGTCTTCCTCATCCTCTGGCTCAACGATGTCCCCATTGAGAAGAGTGAGATTGTGAAGCACAGAGCAGCAAGCAACAACCTCAGGCACAAAGGCATGGCTCACCTCAAAAGCAAAGCATTTCAAAACAAATTTCCTGGTTAAACATTACAGCACACTAGTGTATTTTATGTAAAATTGATAAAATTATCCACAAATAAAAAAACTCAAAAACTGAGGTAAATAAAATCAATACAAATCTTGTCCTAACTGAAAGAAAACAAACTAACAAAAAGATTGAATCCAATATTTGGTGATAAGGTAGCATAATGAGATATTTAGAAGTAATTTTTTGCAGGCCGGTCCTTTTTGACCAGGAATAACATAAGTGTTATAGGGTTTTCAACACAGCACAAGGGCTAAGGCTGTGGCTGAAGTCAGTTGTAGTTGTTGTGTTTCTCTTCTCTTCTCTTCTCTTCAGTGTTTCTGCTTGTTAACAGCAGGGGCCCTATCATACATCTGGTGCAATGCAGCGCCAGGTGCAACGCAAGTTGTTTTTTTACTAGTTTCAGCCCGACACAATTATCATTTTCACATGCTGCACCACGATGCTTAATTAGCAAATTCATTTGCACCCATTTGTGTGCCCATGGGCGTGCTGGTCTGAAAACGAGGTGTGTTCAGGCGCATTGTTTGCGCATTGCTATTCTCTGGCAACTGAAATAGACTGCGCCATTGACCAACAGAAACCTGGTCTAACGCCAATGGCGCAATATTTTTATTTATTTATTTTTTTGTTATTTAAAGAGCGTATTACTAATATGTACCTATAGGCGGGTGCACAAGGTGCGTATACACACACAGGGATGCGCAGCAATACACAAACATGCCAATATTAAAAATAAAAGGATTACAATATAAAATATTATTATTGTGTGCATAAAGATAAAAATGCTTTGGTGGAATCCGGCTTGTCCTGTAGAAGGTTTGCTTGTGCGCGAACAGATCCGTTTCCTCGCTAGAGAAGTGTTCAGTTTTTCTGCTTGCAAAATCCACCATGTAAATAGCGAATCTGCCATGTGTAGCGATTTGTACAGTTATTAATCAATTTATGGGTTATATATATGAATCATAATACATCATAAAGCTTTATGATCAATTATGACACATATATCGACCCAAGGGGGAATTAAACATATATTGTGAATTAATTACAACAAATTATAATCAATCCCATGTATGATTAGTTCTTGTCAGTGTTAATTTTGGCAGCCATTTTTGATTTAGTCTTAGTCTTTATCTTCAGACGAAAATGCTCCTTAGTCTTAAACACATTTTAGTCATTTTAGTCTTTCATATTTTAGTGTAGTTTCAGTCGAGAAAAAGTCATCACATTTTTGTCAAGTCTTAGTCATTACTTTTAGTCAAACTACAGTTTCCCACATTAATTTTGATAGATATTTTATATGTAGTCTTTAGACAAAATAGTCATTATAATTTTTCTCTTTAGACCAATTAATTTAAGCTTATGAAAAATTTGAATCAAGGTAACAGACTGTATTGACATTGCACTCTTAGCACTTGTGCAATTCTTCATATCCTCTTTCAGTGGTTCTCAAACTTTTTAGAATGTCGTACATCCTTCTGTGTACCCTCTTTTCCACTTACACTGCAGTTACACATTTCCATTAAGGGACAATATTTGCCTTTTTAAATCGATTTTTCCAGTGCATTTTTTTTACCTTTATAAATACCTTTTAAAATAAATAATGCCTTAAATAAAAAAATTTTAATGCAATAAATACAATGATGATAAAAACGAAGTGATACTTTTAAATATTACATTAAAACCGCCAGTAGGCGGCGGTAAGTCACTGTTTTTATGAGTGAATCATCGAGTCATTCATTCTTTCAGTATCAAAGCTAGCGGCTGTATTTATGAATGAATCATTGAATCATTAATGATTCGTTCAAAGCCGCAGATTCGTTCGAAACAGCTTGTGTGCTGCAAAATTAGTTTTTAGTTCATTAGTTGCAAAAATATTGACAATACTGTTTAAAATGTACATCACTTAATATTACCCTTTTGTTTGTTGAACTGTATAAAAACAATATTTGGGATATTATATTATATTCGGGCAATATTCTTGCTATATGATCAACATTAAAACAGTAACTCGCAGGGTATGTTTTTGTATCGAAAAGAGTTTTAATCTTAAATCTACATGCAGTCTGTGTCTCTTCATGCTAGTACTAAATCCTCACTTTTACAAAGGTAATGTTATATTGTCGAGAACAGCACTAATGTAGCGCGATGATGTGGGTGCAGTCAGTTTTGATCGCGAAAGATGAGGTAATTATGTCGTATATACGACATTTTACCTGCTAGAAACACAGTTCAGTTTTCATGTTATTTTAAGTTGAATAAAATGAACGGCACTTTTCACGTCGGTTTGAGAACCACTGCTGGATATCAGCCTGCACTTTGGTCCCAGATTTTGTCAGTAAACGAGCAGCGCAATAGGCACTTTAATTTAAGTAGAAATCTCAAATGAAGAGCGCTGAACTCCAGTTTACCTGTGTTTTCAGATCATACGCGCTTATTCCTCAGTGTAGGGAGGGCTCGTGGTTGCCAGATAGCAAAGATCAAGTAAAACGTGTTCTTTGAACAGAAAAGCTCTGAAAGTGGGATTAAATTTTGGAAATCTGGCAACCGTAAGCATGGCCGCTCATAAAGACAGTCTGTAATGTTTTGTCTCCTTTATTCGACAAAAACAAAAAGTGATTTCAAAAGAGTGATTTTGGTCAAGTGTTAGTCTTTTAGCCACATTTCAGTCTCGTCTTTTTTCGTCAACGATATTGCACGTGTAGTTTTAGTCACGTTATCGTTAAATGACATTGGTGTCGTCTCTTATCGTCTCGTCTAGGAAAAAAAGGTCTTTAACGAACATTTTTCGTCATAGTTTTCGTTAACAAAATTAACACTGGTTCTTGTTTAATAATTATTTAGGGAAACTATGTTTTTCCAGCAAACCCTAGCTCCTCCTAGAATATTATAAACAGATTTATTCTTTGGCCACAAGAATACATTTCTATTATAGCATCAAAGCCTAAAGTGATCGAAAAACGTTAAAGTGACTTGGTTCTGTTGAACGAACAAAGAACAAATCAGCATGAATACAATACGTTTAATATGTAAAATTAATACTACAAAAGGTTATACGGCTAAAGATACACATGTAGATATATACAAAGTAAGGCAGTAAAGACAGGAAAGGGAGATGATCAAAGAATGGCAAATTACAACAGTTACCTTTTGAAAGCCAGACCAGAAATCAAGTTAAACGAATTTCAAAGAAATTATAATACTTGCATATTGGTTCAAGTCAGTGTGCAATAGAGTTTCAGTGCGCTTGGCTTGGTTGGTCCTTTCCGAGAGGGTTTCTCCGGCGGGGTTTTCAAACGAGGTTTAACTGACGCGTAAGATGACAGAGAAGAAAGAAGAGAGAGAGAATCCAAGGAGATGGTCGTCCCGGAAGGAGCTGAGCGCGAGATGACAGCGCTGTCGCCTGAGGCAGTTCAGGGGCAATCGAGAGACAATCGGGAGACAAAAGAAAAGCGCGTGTCGTTTGCTTTTATGGAAAATCAAGCGAACACGCCTCCTGAGTTGGAGTGGCCAATAGGTGCGTAGCCCTGTTTGGCGGGCAAAGTTCCTTTGTCTGGTCTCCTAGCTGAATTTGCATACTTAATGACTATCAGATCGTATTTCGAGATGGAGTACTTTCTTCACAGCATCATTAAACAAATCGAACAATGCATTTGACAGCCATGTAATATACATAGATAAATGAGACGTGGAAATAGCTTTAAAAGGAATCTAAACTTGACATAAGAAAAGCATGTAGAAGAAGTTATGGTTTACAGACAAATTTATCATTAAAACTAAAACTAACTCAACTATAGTTATTTAAACTAAGTCTAAACACTAGGAAGCATACATGCAACAAGCACTACAATGGCAGATACATTCATTTTTGCAGGTACAATCATATTTTTGCATACAGTCTTTATGCAGGTCTTTGAGTGTGTGTCTGCGGGTACGTGTGTGTGTTTTCTCTTTTATTGCTGTTTGGAATGCGGGCCTGTCTTGTAGTAACCCGATCCGTGGTGTCCGCATCCCCTTTGAAGTGGCGAAGGGAATGTTTAGGAATCTATTGAAGCAGTCATAAAATGAGTCCCGTGACCCATTGGTGTGGGCCACGCCGGCGCCAATGTGAGATTTATGGATCAAAGTTTCCTGAATTGAGGCTTAAACACAGTTTATGGGGGACCTACTCACTCTCGACACTGTGTAGACGCTACACATGGCACTAGCGCAACTGGCTTTTAAAGGGAATGGGAGATGAGACTCTGATTGGTTTATTGCACATTACACCCAAAACACACCCATTACTCATTAAGAGAATAGAGACAACCCTTTTAGACCATGCGGCGGGCGTGCCGACCATTTTTCCTGTCATTAAACTAGCAAAAGTGGATTCGGGACACTTGGGACCATGCGCTTTAAACCATGCGCTTAGATCGTTCAAATAAGGCCCCAGGTGTTCATTACTAATGCTCAATCATCACTTAATTAATCAGAATCAGAATCAGAAAGAGCTTTATTGCCAGGTATGTTGTTTACACATACTAGGAATTTGTTTTAGTGACAGAAGCTCCACAGTGCAACAGAGTGACAGCGACAAGACAAGACACATAATAAAAAGAATAAAATAATAATATACAAATTTACAAGATAGACAAAGTGCAAAAAAAATGCAAAAAACAATATATAATATAGACAATTGTATGTACAGTTATGTGTGCAAATTTGAAATATAAGTAAGTGTTTTAAGTAAATAATGTGTAATAGTGTTGTGTGTTCCATGTTTGTCAAGTGTTCATGAGATGGATTGCCTGAG
>RJVU01014363.1:996418-1008156 GCA_003731715.1 Anabarilius grahami | reverse complement strand
GCTTTTTTAAAGTCCCCGAGAATGATTAAAACAGAGTCCGGGTGTTGTTGCTCGCTCTCTGTGATCATATCAGCGAGTATCTGTTGTAGCAAATTAGCTCAAAATAAATATGAATAATTAATCATAACTAGTTATAATTAATTATTAATATTTGGATCAGTCAATAAAATTAACTTAATGTAATAAAATTAATATTACAATCAATTAACCCGTTGTCCAATGAACGCACAGTGTTAATTGTTTATTAATTCTAAGAAATGTTCATTTCCAGGTTATGGGAAATAACAATCTTATTGTAAAGTACTACTAAAAGCCTGTAGTCAGGACCGACATGAATAGGGACTCCAGTACATGAGAGCAAAACACGGACAACTTTACGTGTGACATGAACAAGACTTTATTAACTAGACTAAACACTTAACTACTCTAACATTCACACACATGCATGCATACAGTTTACCAAGAGAGAGAGAGCTAAAGCAGAGTACAGGAAGCAAGAGGTTACAGCATTGTTTGACATTCAGCAGATCAACAGCCTTGAGCAAACCAACAGTTTAGTTTTAACAGGCCATTTTTTAAAAGGGGTAAGGATACTCAATGCATCCGATGATGAGACTAAGTTTGATACTTGCATGTCTCTCCAAGTTGAATTAAAACTGTCCTGATGCAATTTGTGGAGGCTTCCGTTGAATCCTTGCTGATATTGTCTTGACGAAAGAGAACCAGTTGGATTCAGAGGATCTTTGGTGAATTAAGTTTCTAGGCCGAAGCCTGGCACAAGTTTAGGATTCCGTAGAAGCTTCTAGCTTCTACAGCATCATCTTAACATCAGCATTTGTCAGTAAAAGAGAAGAAGAAGAGCAGGAAGAGAAGAGCAGATTTGATCTTGTGATCAGTGAATATAAGGGGTGAAGATGTCACACCCTCTTGAGGTGTCTGAGCCAATAAGGAGTTTCCCTTTCAGAGGGAAGTTTTACGAGTCTTTGTTCTGTAGCAAGATATTAGCATAAGACCCTGGATCGGATGAATGAGAGAATAACCTTCTAGATTCTTATAATACTAATATGTCACAGAGTTAGTAACATGTAACATAAATTACCAAATAGGAAATGAAAGTTGGTGTCCGTAGATACCAAACATGTTGCCAATGTGATCTCAGTTAACTATGAATTCCAGCTCTGGAATATATTAATACCCAAAATAGTTCAAAAGAGAAAATTAACAAATAGAATAAAGCCTATAAAAGGAAAGTCATGAGATGGGAAACTTGGATACATGTTTATACATTTCCTAAGTGGTTATATAGAGAATACATAGGATTAAGAGAGTTTATTTGTCCTTCTCAGGAAGAAGGAGTCACAAGTCACTAACATTCTTTCTGATCATATAAGTACCCTGTATCTGTAACAGGACACCTAGTTCTGTCAGTGTGTTAGCTACATTTGGGATGCTGGTTGCGGTTTTAGGGGGATGGGTTCACAGAACTTTGATAGTGGGAGTGAGTTTATGGGTAATTCATTAAATACAATGAATAATTGTGTGGCTGATTGATCCAGACGCTACACTGTAAAGCCGAGCTCACGTGCGCTTGCGGAGGAATGTAGACGCTCACCAGAATGAACGAGCAAAACTCCCGCGGCGAATAGAACGGCTTGCAGTGAATGAAGAGTGTTTCAAGATCGGGACAGCACATCTTCTTTAACACAGTTACATCTGAACACCACCTTTCGTTGATGTAAAAGCACGTCCCGCCGCCGTGTGATTTCCCCGTTGATTCTGCGTCGCGATCTGATCTAAACAGCTGAAAGCCCGGCAGACTTAACACGCTGTCCGGAATGGCGTCGTTCAGCCAGGTCTCCGTGAAGCACAGAGCAGCCGAGTTCGAAAAATCCTTATTTGTCCGGTAGAGCAGAAGGAGTTCGTCCGTTTTGTTGGGCAGTGAGCGGAGATTCGCCAGATGGATGCTGGGGAGCGGCGTTCTTAATCCGCGCTGTCTGAGCTTCACGAGAGCGTCTGCGCGCCCTGCGTCTTAACAGCGCTGCCGCTCCGCCGACTACATCATTCAACAAAACGTCTGAATAATCGAAATCCGGTAAAAGATTTTGTGGTGTGTACTGCCGAATGTTCAGCAGTTCATCCCTGGTAAAACTGATGGTGTTTGAAAAACAAAAAACAGGAAAAACTAACAAAAACAGAACAAACACTGAAGAGCTAAGCACTGAGGCTGCCATGCGCGGCGCCAACTTGCGCATCCAGAATGCTCCAATTAATCACTTAATTATCTCATTAACTTTAACTCTGCTTCAGTGTTACTTTAACCATATGTACTTTGAGCAGAGTTGATTTAAAACTTTAAGGATTTTGCCATCTATGGGCTTGTTCAAATCCATAACCCTACATATGAGGAATTGTAAATGTGACGCTCACCTTAGAAAACATCATTTGCTATTATCAGTTCAGTCTCTCTTCCTGTTACAGAAAAAGAAAATCACACACTTAGAGTAGCCTGTAAAGGTGTGAAAACTGGTGCTCATCTGAAAATCTGGTGCACAGGAAGCTCAGTTTCACACAACCTGTTTTCCAGTCTTCATTTACCTTTCTTTAATGTGAGATATGAGGCTTAATTGGTGCCATTCATATTTTTTTTAGGAGCTGCCTACACCTGCATAAAGCTCTTTATCATCCACACATAAGGTGTCATCAAATTCCACATGTAGATTTAGGCCTTACTATTGGTTTTGCCTCCCTCATATGCAGTACATATTTCATGGTAACTAAGGCAGTTTGCAGCAGTTCATCAGTTCTGACGAGTCTTAGCAAGTTTCACAAGTTTACGATCCTGAAATGGCCTTTACTGGAGATTGCACAGTTGTTGTATGGCACACATCAACGCGCCTTGGGTTTTGTCCGAGCAAGGATTCAGATTAATTAGCTCAGATATCATCAGCGCCTCCTCTCACTTCTTTTATGCATTTCCATTATGCTTTTGCCAGCTCTCACACTAATACATCAGCTCAGCGATAACTGTCCTTTCAATGGAGAGCTTTCATTACGCTGCTGTTGATTCTTCTCCGGACGGTTTTCAATTGCTTTTCTATTGACTATGTTCACTCATGTTTATTCAGCTGTGGCATATCCTGAACACCGATAGACACCCAAAGACACGATCAGTCTGGCTTTTGCCCCAGTCGGTCTATTGTGGATCAGCTTGTATGTGAATAGCAGGAGCCTTGAGAAGAATGCTGGCCTGCACTGACACCAAGCAAGCTTGTGAATTTAATGATTTTCTGAGAAGAGAAAGAACGCCATTGTAGATAACCCATTACCAACTTGGAATTTCAAATAATTTCAGGCTGCATTTACATTACAGGTTTCAAGTGAACCAAATCCCATTTTTTTCCTACAATGTGGCACAGATCGAATATATCCAACGAACATGTAAGCAGGGGGGAAAAAAAGAAAAAAAAACATTGATTCTGATATTCTCAAATCAGTTTCAGGCCTCATTCACATGTGGAAATGAATTTGATATGAATCCGATACGTGGATTTGCATGTAAGCAGATATATCAGATATTCCCCTGTCCATGTGAGTCTTATGTCATTGAAAAAGCGGCAGTGAGGAATGATGTCAACTCAGATGGACACCAATTGCGATCACATGACTCTTTTCAATGATGCAATGGAGGACAAAGGCTTAACCCAATGTTTTGCTGACCTTTAAAGATGGTGCAGAAAGCAAAAGCTTGTATTATCATTTCGTCTGCATCTATTGCAAATCACGTCATTTTTACTTCCTTTTCGGCCTAAGCTTTTCCAGGTCAGTATTTCTACCTTGGGTTGTTTTACCAAGTGTATAGTGTAAATGCAGATATCAGATATGAATCACTTTTAAAAGATGTAAGCTGGTTGTGAAAAACTTTGGATATAGTCAACAAATTGTAATTTGGCATTAATATGCTGTGTAAATGTGGTCTAAGTGATTATTTTGCAATAACAGTTAAACTTAAGTGTCCCACTTTACCAATTTTCACACTTTATCTGTATGTCCTTATTCAATCTTTTATTTATTCAGCAAATGCTTTTTAAATATATTATTTAGCAAGGATGCATTTAATTGATCAAAAGTGACAGTTTTTTTTTTCTCTTTACACTGTTACACAGTAGTTCTACTTCAAATAAATGCTTTTCTTTTGAACTTTTCTGAACCTCTCGCTAACTGACTTGCTGCAAAAAAGATTTATTTAAACACATATTTTTAATGTTCACTAATGAGGAAACAAGAAAAAAAACATCATCCTGTAAATATGATGAACATAAAATTATTTGATAAAGATCATAAATTTGTGTTTCACTTGTCAAGAGCAGTACCTAGAGATCTGTATTCTAAGCACTGCTCTCACAGAAGATCCCAGTCACACACACACACTTCAAACAGAGCAAATGCCTTAGAATGGTGGCTGCTAATCACTTTCTATCCGGACAAGAAGTCAGGGACACCAGAATTAAATTGATAACAGAATTGACTATACAGTGAATATGTATGTATTTTTTAATCACAATGTACTTATTTTAGATTTTCCCCAGACCTTTCTGTTTTCAGCTCTCCTTTGATACCCTCTATCTGTCAATAATGATCAAACACAAGCCTTCACTCAGGTTTCCGAGGTCTTTTCTGCAGCCAGTAATAGGGGGCTGATTACTTTGAAAATGAAAGAGTGAGGGGAAAAAAATAGAATTCTCTCTCTCTCTCTTTTTGATGTTGGATTCTGTTTCAGGTCTTTCCAGTGTGTGAATGTTACATTACAGAGGTAAAAACAGAGACAAGCTTGCTATAATGAACCATAACTACCTCAATTGGAGCTTTTCTCTAAAACTACACGGTCTGTTTACCTGAGAAGTATATACCTGAAAAGTATATCCAAAAATGATTAGTCAGATGGATGTTGTTTATTTTTAGGATGTTAATTATTTTGTCATTATATAATTATTCTACATATAATTTTATCTGATATCATTTAGTGCCCCTGGCCAAACAACCATTGTCTTTTTTTTTTTTTGATTAAATAAACTTTTGTAATTATCTTCAAGTATAGAGAATGCTGTCACCTGTACTGAAAGCTCAATCAATCAAACACAGTGACTCTGACAGATTCACCGTTGAATGGTAATTCTCTCCGTCATGACTAATATTTAAGCACCTAGCTGATTTATACTTTACCTGATGTCATACTTGTGCATTGAAGAATTGCAGTTGATCATCTCAGCAACATAACATGGATTGTCTGGGCAATATAGATTTAAAAAAATCTCAGTATTTTTCAGCCGTTTGAGGATATTTGTGTGATATATATCTTGATATTTATGTATTTGCTCAAAATTTTTATTAGGTTGAATATGAATTTGTTGTATTGATTCAACCAAACAACCATTTTAGCCATGTAGATTTAAAATATTTGAGTAAAATAAGGTATGTACACTCACCGGTCACTTTATTAGGTTAACCTTTCTAGTCATTGGTTGGATCCCCTTTTGCCTTCAAAACTGCCTTAAAGGCTCAGTATGCAATTTCTCAAAATTGTTCTTGATATTTGAAATCAACCCATACAAACACACCCTTCCCTTCATCGCTCCACCCCCAAAATGCATGAACACGCTATGCAAGAGTGTCTCTTTTATCATAATGCTTATGATAATCCACTTTCAACAGCGTTTTTCAAAAATTGCTTACTGCACCTTTAATTCTTCGTGATATAGATTCAGCAAGGTGCTGGAAACATTCCTCTGAGAGTTTGGTCCATGTTGACATGATAGCATCACTCAGTGTTGCAGATTTGTTGGCATGATGTTAATCTCCCGTTCCACCACATCCCAAAGGTGCTCTATTGGATGGAGATCTGGTGACTGTGGAGGCCATTTGAGTCTAGTGAAGAGTCATGTTCATTTGAGTCATGTTCAAGAAACCAGTTTGAGATGATTTGAGCTTTGTGACATGGTGCGTTATCCTGCTGGAAGTAGCCATCAGAAGATGGGTATACTGTGGCCATAAAGAGATGGACATGGTCAGCAAAAATACTCAGGTAGGCTGTGGCGTTTAAACAAGGTACACTTTGGGCCCATTAGTACCAAGTGAGCATAGAAAATATCCCCCACACCATTAGACTACCACCAGCAACCTGCACTGTTGTGCATGAACTGCTATGCCAAATTCTGAAACTACCATCTGAATGACGCAGCAGAAATTGACTCATCAGACCAGTCATTGTTTTTTCAATCTTTTATTGTCCAATTTTGGTGAGCCTGTCTGAATTGTAGCCTCAGTTTCCTGTTCTTAGCTGACAGGAGTGGAACCTGGTGTGGTGTTCTGCTGCTGTAATCCATCTGCTTCAAGGTTTGACGTTGTGCGTTGTGGTTATTTGAGTTACTGTTGCCTTTCAGCTCAAACCAGTCTGGCCATTCTCCTTTTATCTCTGGCATCAACAAGGCATTTTCACCCACAGAACTGACGCACGCTGGATATCTTCACTTTTTCGCACCATTCTCTGTAAACCCTAGAGATGGTTGTGTGTGAAAATCCCAGTAGATCAGTAGTTTCTGAAATACTCAAACCAACCCATCTGGCACCAACAAACATGTCACATTCAAAGTCATAGTTCAACCAAAAAGGAAAATTCTGTCATCATTTACTCACCACCATGTTGTTCCAAACCTGTATGGGTTTCTTTCTTATGTAGAACACAAAGGAAGATATTTTTTTATCCATACACTGAAAGTGAATGTGGTCCAAATACATTCATTTTCATCATTGTATAGATGAAAAACCCTTGAGAATGTTTTTCAAAATATCTTTTGTTACACAGAAGAAATAAAGTCAGTGAGCAAGTGATGACACAATTTTCATTTTTTGAGTGAACTATTCCTTAGTCAAATAGCATAAAAAGACCTTTAAACTTGCAATATTCACAATGTTGCATAGTTTTATGTTGTCAGCAAAATAATCACAAATATATTTTGAATATTCTTTTTTAGATCGACCAGCCATAATCACAACTACTTCAATGTTTGACACTAAACTGCTCGTAATGGAGCATCCAAAGCTGCTTATTACCCATCCAATTTGGCGGACCAGAAGAATGCAGACTGAAATCTTAATAATAAAAAATAAAAAGTTAATGCTTACTGAAGCCAGCTGTATCAACATGGTTAAAACCCATCCCAAAGTGAATAAGTCAATTGCTGCATAATACAGTGGAGCTGCTAGGAGCGATTCAAGTAAAGCTAGTCTCGTCATTTGCTGAATTTGTTTGCTTTATGATCAATACATCTCTTCCCCTGGTACTATATCACAAAATGGCCAATAGACTCATTTAAAGCCCTCTGATGTTACTGGGATATTTGCACATGTCTTTAGCTGACACTGGGCACAGTCATTATTAGCCAAACAGCCTCATTAAAGAGAGGTTTAATCTTGCTTAAATGATGTGGAATTGGCAGCTAAATTAACCTCCGCTGTACCTCTTTAGTGGATCTGAGGATCAGCAATGGTCAAATGAGCAGTCTGTAAGCACATTAGCTTTGCAGTAAATGTTAGACCCGGTGACGCAAGTAATGAGAAAAAGAAGAAATGAATGTAATTAACAAGCATTAACTCTCTATTACTTATCATGGGGTGATTTGCGGCTCAGTAAAGGTGTCATTGAAAGCTATCTTTAGCTTGTGTTTTTAGAGTAATTGAATGATCTTTTGGCTTAGAGATTATTGATCAAACACCGAAATGCTACAAAGGTATAAATCTACTAACGTGTGATTTCTTTAAAGGGTTAGTTTACCCCAAAACTAAATTTCTGTCATTAATTAATCACCCTCATGTCGTTCCAAACCCGTAAGACTTTCATTTATCTTCGGAACACAAATGAAGATTTTTTGATGACAGAATTCTGTCAGATTTCCTTCCATAGACTGCCTTTGCAACTGACACTTTGAGGCTTCAAAAAGTTCATAAAGCGATCAGAAAACTAATCCATATGAATTGAGGGGTTTAGACCAAATTTTCTCAAGAGAATCGATCGCTTGTTATGATGATCAGATTTAATTTAGGCTTTTACTCGCATGTAAACATTGGTGACTGTTCTCCAAAAAAAAAAAAAAGACCCTATAGGTCATTTTTCAAGCACCTAATTACGACCTATATTTACGTTTTAAAGTCATGTGCCCTCTAGCTGGCGTAAAAATAATGACAGTGTCGTGTTACGTATGTTGTCATGAAATGACGAATGACAGTTGTTACCAATCAAAATGCGTGTTCATTTAAATGCAACGTGTGGACTTTAAACACCATTTGTCCTATTTCCTTTTAGCAAAACTCATTTTTTTTATTAACGACTACAACCACCCCACCCCTAAACCTACCCTTAGTGATTTATAGTGCATATACACTTTATGAGCACATGCGGGATCGAACTCCCGATTGCACGATCACAAGATTGCATATTGTTATATATTGCAATGCTCTGCCAATTGAGCTACGCGAAACCCTAAATATGATGCAGATAAAAGGGAACAATGCATTAAAATGAAAGTGTCCTGTTGTCGATAGGGGCGCAACTTTAGTAAACACTCCTATGGGTCGCATTTCAGGGAAGTGACAAATGACCTATATAGGCGTATTGGTTGGAGAACATGTTGAAACATTGATCAGCGAACATAAGCTTGCATGTAAACTTTGTTCAGCGAACATGAGCAGAAGTTCAACCGAACTTGAATAACGCACAAGAACAAACCTCTTCTGGAAGCTCTTCTAGGAAGGTCAAAGTCCCATTGAAATTGCTTGATAACACAAAAGTGAAACAACAAACCTCTTCTGGGCAGCTCAAACATACTGCGTAAACACAAGAGAATGAACCTCATTGGTTACGCAGCACGTTTGAGCTTCCGGAAGAGGTTTGTTGTTTCACTTTTGTGTTATCAAGCAACTTAAATGGGACTTCGACTTTGAGGTTGGGGGTCAATGTTCTGCTTTACTGTAGAACAATGTCTGATTTATTCTAGAGAAACATGCAGGAGAGAAAATATGGCAGGCTGAGACATACTACCCCATTTCCAGAAAGTTGGGACATTTTGTAAAATGCAGGCAAATGTATTTTGTAAATATAAACAAATTTTGATTTTGATGACACACTCCAAAAAAATTGGGACAGAGGCATGTTTACCACTGTGTCACATCACCTTTCCTTTTAATTACACTTTTTAATTGTTCGGGAATTGAGGATACTAATTGTTACATTTGCAAGTGGAATTTTTGCTCAAACTTGCCTGATACAAATCAGCTACAATTCTAATATATGCCTCAACGTCATTGGTACCTTCACACATATGCAAGTCACCCATGCCATTTGAACTGATGCACTCCCATACCATGACAGATGTTTGCTTTTGCACCTGTCGCTAATGAAAGTCTGGATGGGACTTTCGCCTTTGGAACTGAGAACTCGATGTCTATTTTTCCCAAAAACAAGCTGAAACATGGACTCATTTGGCCACAACACACATTTCTACTGTCTTTTAGACCATCTGAGATGAGACTATGTTGGAGCATCTCTGCATATAATTGATGTATAGCTTTTTCCTTGCATAACAGAGATTGAAGGAACATTTCTTGGTGCAGTGTCAGACTGTGTGAAGTGACAACATTTTTTCAAAGTACTCCCAAGCCTGTGTCTATATTTAACACAGTAGCATGATGGTTTCTCTTATAATGTCTGGGTGCTCAAAGGTCATGCACATTCAATGGAGGTCTTGCCCTTCAGGGCCTGAGATTTCTCTGGATACCCTGAATCTTTTCACAATATTATGTATGCTTGATGCTGCAAGACCTAAATTCTTTGCAATCTTGCATTGAGAAATTTGATTTTTGCCATGACAAGGAGCACAGAGTTCAGGGACAGCCTCCATGGCCTCCAGCTGACGCCGCCACTTCGGGGTAGTGTTTGCAACCCAGACACACAAAATGGTGGTGGCCATCACAGGTGTTACATGTCTGATGTCTGATCTCCTTCATTGTGTTTTTGGTTCAGTCCTGTGACCCAAGGCGTTTCTCAAAACCAAGTTCGCAAAGTTCGGACTTGCTTCCTTGGTAGTTAGGACTTGGCAAGTTCGACTCAGGAGAACAAACTCCCGTGGACAGGAGGACGCAAATCCGGTGATTCTGCAAATGGAACAGCAGCGTACTTGATAATGTCACTCAGCTCGCTCTGGCTTCTCCGGTTATCTCTGTATGTATATTTTAGCCAAGAATAAAACAAAATTTGTTATAAAACACCACTCTGCCTCTTTTCGTTTTATTTAAAAACATATTAATAACCTCAGGCAATGAGTGATTGATTATCTGCAATGTTTGCTTATATTTATAACAAAACGAAATATTAAACAACCCTGCCTCTTTTTTTTTACATTTCAAAAATATTAAATGTAATACTATTTGTGCATACTCTGATTATCTTCACTGTAATGAAATGAAATAGGCTATAACATAAAACACAACCCTGTCTCTTTTTGTTAAATGTCAGTTTTAATGATCAATAACAGCCATTATAAAAGGTATAAGAATATACAATAAGAAATAAAGCAAACAATTCAGTCAAGCGTACAAAATCAGCGCTTCAGTATGATACAAAAGTTAAATAGCCATATATAAAGTTTTAAAAACGTCACGTTGCCCTCAGCCAAAACGGAGCCAGCGGCAAACGTCATAAGGATTTGCCGAGGTAAGGCTGCTCTCGGCAGGGTACATGAGCGCTGAGCGCCCGGTGATCGCCTGGATCTCACAACTCCGACAACGTCAGATTACATTTTCAGAAAGGCGCCATCTTTATCAATAAACCACAGATTTGTGCTTTACACCAGCACATTCTCGCCTAAAAAACTCTTAAAACTACATATCATGACATAATAACAGTAATATGTTTAAATTATGCGGGTTTTCTCCTTTACTATTGACGCTTGCTGGTTACTGCGAGATGCATTCTGGGATACCTGGCTGTCTCAAGTCTGCACAAGTCACCTCTCGATGCATCCTCGATAAAAGGGGCGGATCAAGAACACATCCGGGGATTTGAACTGAACTTGGCTAGATGCGAACTTTGAATTGGAACAGTACTTGGACAGCGACTGATGACGTTTCACAAGAACACAAGAACACAAGTACAGACAAGTACGCATATTGAGAAACGGCTCCAGTCTTCCCCAGTCTGTCTAATTAGTTATCCCATTCACCTGTGCCTTTGTAATTATCTCATTACCTCCTTGTTAAGTTCCCTTTGTTTTCCATGCATATTCACCATGTGTTCTCCCTCAGTGTTTGTCAATCTTTGTCTATGTATAACATGTGTGAGATATGTATTCTGGTTTTCTCTCCTGAGTTTTGTTATTAAAATCCTGTTTCCTGCTCTCTTCGTCATGCTTTTGGATACACACCGTTCCGTAACAGAAAGATGGACCCTCATAACGGGTAACTGTGGACTTACTGGCTGTCCAGCTTCTCTGTTTGGAACAGGAGAAGCTTTCTCTCGAGGCCCACACCCGTGTGTTCATCGACCTGGTGTGCCGTACCACCTTCCCAGACCGCTGTGCACATTCTACTTCGCCAGCTTGAATGCGGAAACCAAGGCACGCCTGCTCGGCGTGAGACCTCAGAGAAATTCCACCGAGTATGGGTGGGTGCTGGTGCACAAAGATTCACTG
>RJVU01014363.1:914517-989138 GCA_003731715.1 Anabarilius grahami | reverse complement strand
TTTTTTATTTATTTTACAAAAGTACAAGGTTTTGTTGTTATTGTGAGCGTACACGAATAAAAGTAGACCATTTGGAGTCTTGACGAAAGACTTGTTGTTTCTGTCATGAGGAAAAAATCCATCAGAACGCGCCAGCGCGTTCGTCGGCCAGAGGGTTAAAGTGAATTTCGTTTTGTAGAAATTGTATCTTAATTTCAATCACTGTTTCATCAACCAATTGCCTATATTTAATAAACAGGAAGAAAACCAAAAACGTCGGGTGGAATGTATTGAAGTGCGTAACAAACGAACATGTGTCTTTGGCCTTTGAATAAGGCTGAAGCAATATTCTGTTTTTAATGAATTTCTTAAATAAATAAATATAAATTAATACCTATGTTTACATGAACGCTAAATAAAGTGATCGGGTTAATGTGTGAGCGTTTGTCACAAGTTTCAAATCAGTATTTTTTTATTTTTTTATTTTTTAATCGTAAGCTGACTTTTTTTGTTATTTTTATTTATCCATATAGCTGCCTGTTACCATGTCAGGTTATTTCCAAATATGTGATTATTATTAGGCTATTATTATTATTATTAGGTTATTTTTTTAATCAGTTGGTGCTGTTGGTTCAGGTTGTAACTGCAGTTTTGTCTTGTTCTTATCTCGTAGATTTACTTGAATTGATATTGTCACATAATATTATATTAAATAACGTAATTTGAACTTGCCATACCTTGACTTTTTGTGAATTGACGCCACTGAGGGACGGTTCATCATTTTTTTTCCCCTCCCAAATTAAGCCAGTTGAAAAACATGGGATGATGCGAATTATTCTGGCCCACCCACACTTTGAGAGGCCCACCCACAATCCACTTTCTGCCTCCGCCACTGCCGGAGACGCTGACAGAGACAATAAACCGCGGGAAAGAACAATAGAATCGCGTGAGATTTAGAGCGGTCAATATGACCGTTATGGATTTAATAGGTAGAAATGCTCTTTTTTTTTTTTTGCCTTTTATGTAATTTATATAAAATCTATTGTAAGTAAAAATAGAAACACTTTTAGGAAAAGTCACAAACCAGCAAGATTGTATTTTTTTATTCAACAAAGTTATTGTACATATACATTTCAAAACGGTCATTTTGACCGTCATGGCAGTTCTAGTGTTAAGGAGAGGGATAGAACTGCCCCGCTGTCGTCCTCTGGTCTCTTCGGCGACGCCGTTTCTACGGTCGTCGAGAGATTTCAGGAGTCGAAAAAACAGGCGGCAGGATATCAGAGGTTCATCCCGCTGAAGCCCAAGTCCCAGGGGTCTGTAGCCAAGGAGCAGCCCCACCAGTATACGCCTAGCTCCTCATACTGGCAGGCACAGAAAGAGAGTGTTGCTTCTCGAGCACCCCTGCAAAACTTAAGGCGCAGAAGCAACACTCTCAGCCGAAGCCCCAAAGGGAGAAGACGGATCTGAGGAATGTCATTCTGTCCAGACGGGCTTCGGGAAAGAGGCCCTGATGGTCATGTCAGGCCTCTGAGGGCAGGAGCTCACTACAGCTGCTCCTCCGTGGAGCCCTCGGGAAATCGATTTGTTAACCCCGCCGCTCTCAGCGCTTCGGGGCACAATGATTTTCAACAAACCAAAACCTCAGTGTTCAGACACTCTTGTGGCTCTGGGGGGTTCGCTCTCAGTAGAGAGGCCTGTAGAAAAATGTAATCGGTTAAACCCTGCCGCAGACGCGCTTCAGGGCACCAAACCTGCTCCATCGAATGTGGCCGGGGCTGGCCTCGAGAGGCTGGTACCCTTAGTGAATTTTCTATCAGCATGGGAAAATCTAGCCAATGTGTCAAGTTGGGTCACTCGCACTATTTGCAAGGGCTACAGACTTCAGTTCGGGTTTTGCCCGCCAAGATTCAACGGAATTTTGAACACGGTGGTGGGCCCAGAACAGGCACAAGTTATGGAGGAGGAAGTTCAGTCTCTACTGGCGAAGGGGGCCATAGATATCGTTCCCCCCCCAGAGAGAAATACCGGGTTCTACAGCCGGTATTTTACAGTTCAAAAGAAAGATGGAGGATTGCGTCCTATTATAGATCTTTGTTGCTGACGTTGCCTCTCATTGTGAGTCAAATCAAGTCCGAGGACTGGTTTGTCAAGATAGACTTGAAGGATGCGTATTTCCATATATCTTTCCTTCGGGAACACACTCAGGAAGTTCCTGAGGTTCGCTTTCGGGGGCGTAGTGTAACAATATTGGGTCCTTCCAATTGGCCTAGCGCTCTCTCCTCGCACATTCACATAGTGCATGGATGCTGCTCTAGCACCTCTCAGACTCCAGGGAATTCGGGTGCTCAACTATATAGATGACTGGCTGGTGTTAGCTCAGTCTCAAGAGCTGGCAGCACAGCATCGAGATGTTGTGCTGGACCACATTAAAAGCCTGGGGCTGAGACTGAATACAAAAAAGAGCATGATAACTCCCGTCCAGAGGACGGCGTATCTAGGAGTGATATGGGACTCGGTTACGATGTGGGCACAGTTGCCTCCCGCACGTATTGAGTCGATTCTGGCGACGGTGTCCAGAATCAAGCTAGGCCCATCCATCACTGTAAAACAGTTTCAGAGACTGTTAGGGCTCATGGCAGCAGCGTCCAACGTGATACCTTTTGGCCTACTGTACATGAGACCCTTACAGTGGTGGCTCAGGACCAGAGGGTTTTCCCCAAGAGGCAACCCATTTCGTACGATCAAGGTAACGTGCAGATGCCTTCGTTCCCTGGTCATATGGAAGAAGCACTGGTTCCTGTCTCAAGGCCATGTGTTGGGGGCATGCTGTCATCGCAAAGTAGTCTTGACAGACGCATCCAACACGGGGTGGGGGGCGGTCATGGAAGGCCGCTCTACCCAAGGTCTGTGGAGCGAAAGGCATCTTTCTTGGCACATAAATTGTCAAGAGATGTTAACGGTTTGGCTAGCCTTAAGGCATTTTCTACCAGACCTCTTCGCGAGCCAAGAGAACTCGCACTGTCCTCTGTGGTTCTCCCTTGCTCATCCATCCCACCTGGGGCTGGACGCTATGGTACAGCCGTGGCCGAGGCTGCGGCTGTACGCATTTCCCCCAATCGCTCTGCTCCCGGGAGTTCTAGAGAGAGTTCGGCAGGACGGGGTCAGGCTGCTGCTGGTAGCCCCGTGCTGGCCGGCCCGAGTGTGGTTCTCGAACATGATAGCTCTCCTCGACGGTCTCCTGTGGGAGATTCCGGTCAGGAGAGATCTCCTGACTCAGGCCGAGGGCTCAATATTTCACCCCCGGCTGGAAATGTGGAAACTCTGGGTCTGGCCCCTGAGGGAGACCAGCTCATGCCTCAAGATGGCGCCGCGCATGGCAGCTTCAGTGCATAGCTCTTCAGTGTTTGTTCTGTTTTTGTTCGTTTTTCCTGTTTTTTGTTTTTCAAACACCATCAGTTTTACCAGGGATGAACTGCTGAACATTCGGCAGTACACACTACAAAATCTTTTACCGGATTTCGATTATTCAGACGTTTTGTTGAACGTTGTAGTCGTCGCAGCGGCAGCGCTGTTAAGACGCTTCACGAGCGGTGCGCTCGTGAAACTCAGACAGCGCGGATTAAGAACGCCGCTCCCCAGCATCCATCTGGCAAATCTCCGCTCTCTTCCCAACAAAACAGACGAACTCCTTCTGCTCTCCCGGACAAATAAGGATTTTTCAAACTCTGCTGCTCTGTGCTTCACGGAGACCTGGCTGAACGACGCCATTCCGGACAGCGCGTTAAGTCTGCCGGGCTTTCAGCTGTTCAGATCAGATCGCGACGCAGAATCAACGGGGAAATCACGCGGTGGTGGTACGTGCTTTTACATCAACGAAAGGTGGTGTTCAGATGTAACTGTGTTAAAGAAGACGTGCTGTCCAGATCTTGAAACACTCTTCATTAACTGCAAGCCGTTCTATTCGCCGCGGGAGTTTTGTTCGTTCATTCTGGTGAGTGTCTACATTCCTCCGCAAGCGCACGTGAGCTCAGCTTTACAGATACTCGCTGATATGATCACAGAGAGCGAGCAACAACACCCGGACTCTGTTCTAATCATTCTCGGGGACTTTAATAAAGCCGTTCTCTCACGTGAACTTCCAAAATACAGACAGCATGTTACTTGTCCCACCAGAGACAGTAATACACTGGATCACTGTTACACAGCAATAAGGGATGCATATCACTCTGTCCCACGGGCAGCTTTGGGGCTCTCTGATCACTGTCTAGTTCATCTCATACCGACCTACAGACAGAAACTAAAATCAGCTAAACCTGTAGCAAAGACTGTAAAGAGATGGACCACCGAAACAGAGCAGGCTTTACAATCCTGTTTCGAATGGACTGATTGGAGTGTTTTTGAAGCTGCTGCCAGCGATCTGGACGAGCTCACAGAGACTGTTACATCATATATCAGTTTCTGTGAGGATTTGTGCATTCCTACAAAGACTCATTTCACTTACAACAATGACAAACCCTGGTTCACTGCAAAACTCAGCCAGCTCCGTCAGGCCAAAGAAGATGCTCGCAGAAAAGGGGACAGAGTCTTGTACAAACAGGCCAAATACACACTGGAAAAGGAGATTAGAGTGGCAAAGAGGAATTATTCTGATAAACTTCGGAATCAGTTCTCTTCTAATGACACAGCTTCAGTGTGGAAAGGTCTAAAAGACATCACCAATTACAAGACACCATCCCCCAGCTCTGTGGCAAATCAACACCTGGCAGACGATCTGAACGAGTTTTATTGCAGGTTTGAGAAATCATCATCACCATCATCATCATCATCATCATCATCATCATCATCATCATCATCATCATCATCATCATCATCATCATCATCATCATCATCATCATCATCATCATCATCATCATCATCATCATCATCATCATCATCATCATCATCATCATCATCATCATCATCATCATCATCATCATCATCATCATCATCATCATCATCATCATCATCATCATCATCATCATCATCATCATCATCATCATCATCATCATCATCATCATCATCATCATCATCATCATCATCATCATCATCATCATCATCATCATCATCATCATCATCATCATCATCATCATCATCATCATCATCATCATCATCATCATCATCATCATCATCATCATCATCATCATCATCATCATCATCATCATCATCATCATCATCATCATCATCATCATCATCATCATCATCATCATCATCATCATCATCATCATCATCATCATCATCATCATCATCATCATCATCATCATCATCATCATCATCATCATCATCATCATCATCATCATCACCATTCACACCTCCAACAACCCCCCTCTCCCCCACACCTACAATTCAGTTCAGTGAAGATGATGTGCGCCAGGTCTTCAGAAAGAACAAGAGAAGAAAGGCACCAGGCCCAGACAGCGTTTCACCAGCCTGTCTGAAAACCTGCGCTGACCAGCTGGCCCCCATCTTCACACAGATCTTCAACAGGTCACTGGAGCTGTGCGAAGTCCCCTCATGCTTCAAACGCTCCACCATCATCCCCGTCCCAAAGAAACCCAAAATTACTGGTCTTAATGACTACAGACCTGTGGCTCTAACGTCTGTGGCCATGAAGTCATTTGAAAGACTGGTTCTGGCTTATCTGAAGGACATCACTGGACCCTTACTGGACCCCCTGCAGTTTGCTTACCGAGCAAACAGGTCTGTGGATGATGCAGTCAATATGGGACTGCATTATGTTCTCCAGCATCTGGACAGACCAGGGACTTATGTGAGGATCCTGTTTGTGGACTTCAGCTCTGCTTTTAACACCATCATCCCATCACTCCTCCAGCCCAAACTAACTCAGCTCTCCGTGCCCACCTCTGTCTGTCAGTGGATCACCAGCTTCCTGACAGACAGGCAGCAGCTAGTGAGGCTGGGAAAATTCTCATCCAGCACCCGCACCATCAGCACCGGCGCCCCTCAGGGCTGTGTCCTCTCCCCACTGCTCTTCTCCCTCTACACCAACGACTGCACCTCTAAAGACCCCTCTGTCAAGCTCCTGAAGTTTGCGGACGACACCACAGTCATCGGCCTCATCCGGGACGGAGACGAGTCTGCTTACAGACTGGAGGTTGAACAGCTGGCTGTCTGGTGCAGTCTTAACAACCTGGAGCTCAACACGCTCAAGACAGTGGAGATGATCGTGGACTTCAGGAGAAACCCCCCTGCTCTCCCCCCACTCACCATCATGAACAGCACTGTGACTGCAGTGGAGTCATTCAGGTTCCTGGGCACCACCATCTCACAGGACCTGAAGTGGGACATTCACATTGACTCCACTGTGAAAAAGGCCCAGCAGAGGTTGTACTTCCTTCGCCAGCTGAGGAAGTTCAACCTGCCACAGGAGCTGCTGAAACAGTTCTACTCTGCCATCATTGAATCCATCCTCTGCATTTCGATTACCGTCTGGTTCAGCTCAGCTACCAAATCTGACCTCAGAAGACTACAGAGGGTAGTCCGGTCTGCTGAGCGAATCATTGGCACAACCCTCCCCACTCTCCAAGAACTGTACTTATCCAGAGTGAAAAAAGGGCAAAGAAGATCACTCTGGACCCCTCACATCCAGCACACTCCCTCTTTGAACTGTTGCCATCTGGTCGACGCTACAGAGCCCTGAGCACCAGAACGACCAGACACAGGAACAGTTTCTTCCCTCAGGCAATCCATCTCATGAACACTTGACAAACATGGAACACACAACACTATTACACATTATTTACTTAAAACACTTACTTATACTTCAAATTTGCACACATAACTGTACATACAATTGTCTATATTATATATTGTTTTTTGCTTTTTTTTTGCACTTTGTCTATCTTTTAAATTCGTATATTATTATTTTATTCCTTTTATTATGTGTCTTGTCTTGTCGCTGTCATTCTGTTGCACTGTGGAGCTTCTGTCACTAAAACAAATTCCTAGTATGTGTAAACAACATACCTGGCAATAAAGCTCTTTCTGATTCTGATTCTGATTCTAAATGCGGGTCTCTCTGCTGAGGTGGTAGAGACCATACTTAACTCTAGAGCTCCCTCCACAAGGAAATTGTATACTCTCAAGTGGAGAGTATTTTCTACATGGTGTAGAAGGAGTCAACTCGACCCAGTTAACTGCCAGGACCGCTTTTCGGCTGGTCTTACACCATCTACTCTGAAGGTGTATGTGCCGGCTATATCTGCCTTCCACACACCTTTAGATGGTGCATCCCTAGGGAGACACCATCTAATAACTCGTTTCCTCCATGGAGCTTTGAGGATGAGGCCTACGGCTTAAGTCAGAGTTCCCTCCTGGGATCTGACTGTAGTTTTAGAAAGGGTTATCCTTGGCACCCTTCGAGCCATTGGACACAGCATCCGACAAATTTGTCACGCTTAAGTTGACAATTTTGCTGGCTATTACATCCCTCAAAAGAGTTGGGGACTTACAAGCTCTCTCTGTGGCTCCATCTTGTTTGGAGTTTGCCCCTGGCGGCGGCAGAGCTATCCTTCACCCTAGACCAGGTTACGTACCTAAGGTACCCACTAATGTGGCGAGGTCCACAGTCCTCCAGGCCTTCCATCCTCCTCCTACATCAGCTGAACGCGAGAGGCTGCAGTTGCTCTGTCCAGTCAGAGCCCTCCAGTGTTATGTCAGAAAGACTTCTCATTGGAGAAAATCAGATCAGTTGTTAGTATGCTTCGGGCCCCCAAAGAAGGGTTGCCCGGCTACTAAACCTACCATCAGCAGGAGGATTGTAGAGGCCATATCCAAGGCATATGAGGTGCGCGGGTTGCCTTCACCTCTGCTTCTTAGGGCCCATTCCACACGGAGTATGGCATCGTCCTGTGCACTATGGTCGGGGGCCTCCCTCCAAGATATTTGTGATGCGGCGTGTTGGTCTACCCCACACACCTTCATTAGGTTCTACAGTTTGGATCTGCCGGTCACGCCCGGCTCTCAGTTGCTTATGTCCTAGTTTGTGCCATTTCTGTTTCACATCAGGACAGGCATTCTGTCAGTATGGCGACGCAGCGCAAGTTCCCTCGAAAGGAAACATCTCAGGTTACGCATGTAACCGTGGTTCCCTGAGAGGGGAACGAGACGCTGCGTCCCCTTGCCATACTTCCTGCATGCCTGGCAGCCGCTTGCTTCAGATCAGTAGCTGAAACAGCTGTGTTTGCCGGCTCTTTTATAGCTTCCGCGTTCCGCCGGGATGACGTTGCACCAATCACGATTGGACTAGTTGTACACGTCTTCAGGAGCGCTTACGCTGAAAGGATTCCCCAAAAGCGTTGCCATGGCGACGCAGCATCTCGTTCCCCTCTCAGGGAACCATGGTTACATGCGTAACCTGAGACGTTTTCACTGTTACACTGATGATACTCAGCTCTAAATTTCTTCGCTCCCTGATGAAACTTACCAATTCACAAAATTAACGGAATACACAGCTGATATAAACAATTGGATGACTAGTAATTTCCTACTACTAAATTCCAAAAAAAACTGAGATTCTAATTTTTGGACCAAAAACCTCCACATGTAATAACCTAGAATACTGTATAACATAGCTGCTTTGTTAAGTCTTCGTCGTCAGTTAGGAACCTGGGTGTGCTATTTGATTCCAGTCTTTCATTTGGAAGCCATATTTGTAGCATCTGTAAAAGCCCATTCTTCCATCTTAAAAATATATCTAAATTACGACATATGCTCTCAATGACAAATGCGGAACAGTTAGTTCATGCGTTCCTGACCTCAAGGCTTGATTATTATAATACTCTACTGGGTGGTTGTTCTGCACACTTAAACAAACTCCAGCTGGTCCAAAAGACAGCAGCTATACAGTGGGTACGGAAAGTATTCAGACCCCCTCAAATTTTTCATTCTTTGTTATATTGCAGCCATTTGCTAAAATCATTTAAGTTTTTTTTCCTCATTAATGTACACACAGCACCCCATATTGACAGAAAAACACAGAATTGTTGACATTTTTGCAGATTTATTAAAAAAGAAAAACTGAAATATCACATGGTCCTAAGTATTCAGACCCTTTGCTCAGTATTTAGTAGAAGCACCCTTTTGATCTAATACAGCCATGAGTCTTTTTGGGAAAGATGCAACAAGTTTTTCACACCTGAATTTGGGGATCCTCTGCCATTCCTTCTTGCAGATCCTCTCCAGTTCTGTCAGGTTGGATGGTAAACGTTGGTGGACAGCCATTTTTAGGTCTCTCCAGAGATGCTCAATTGGGTTTAAGTCAGGGCTCTGGCTGGGCCATTCAAGAACAGTCATGGAGTTGTTGTGAAGCCACTCCTTCGTTATTTTAGCTGTGTGCTTAGGGTCATTGTCTTGTTGGAAGGTAAATCTTCGGCCCAGTCTGAGGTCCTGAGCACTCAGGAGAAGGTTTTCGTCCAGGATATCCCTGTACTTGGCCGCATTCATCTTTCCCTCGATTGCAACCAGTCGTCCTGTCCCTGCAGCTGAAAAACACCCCCCACAGCATGATGCTGCCACCACCATGCTTCACTGTTGGGACTGTATTGGACAGGTGATGAGCAGTGCCTGGTTTTCTCCATATATACCGCTTAGAATTAAGGCCAAAAAGTTCTATCTTGGTCTCATCAGACCAGAGAATCTTATTTCTCACCATCTTGGAGTCCTTCAGGTGTTTTTTAGCAAACTCCATGCGGGCTTTCATGTGTCTAGCACTGAGGAGAGGCTTCCGTCGGGCCACTCTGCCATAAAGCCCCGACTGGTGGAGGGCTGCAGTGATGGTTGACTTTCTACAACTTTCTCCCATCTCCTAACTGCATCTCTGGAGCTCAGCCACAGTGATCTTTGGGTTCTTCTTTACCTCTCTCACCAAGGCTCTTCTCCCCCGATAGCTCAGTTTGGCCGGACGGCCAGCTCTAGGAAGGGTTCTGGTCGTCCCAAACGTCTTCCATTTAAGGATTATGGAGGCCACTGTGCTCTTAGGAACCTTAAGTGCAGCAGAAATTATTTTGTAACCTTGGCCAGAGCTGTGCCTTGCCACAATTCTGTCTCTGAGCTCTTCAGGCAGTTCCTTTGACCTCATGATTCTCATTTGCTCTGACATGCACTGTGAGCTGTAAGGTCTTATATAGACAGGTGTGTGGCTTTCCTAATCAAGTCCAATCAGTATAATCAAACACAGCTGGACTCAAATGAAGGTGTAGAACCATCTCAAGGATGATCAGAAGAAATGGACAGCACCTGAGTTAAATATATGAGTGTCACAGCAAAGGGTCTGAATACTTGGGACCATGTGATATTTCAGTTGTTCTTTTTTAATAAATCTGCAAAAATGTGAACAATTCTGTGTTTTTCTGTCAATATGGGGTGCTGTGTGTACATTCATGAGGAAAAAAAATGAACTTAAATGATTTTAGCAAATGGCTGCAATATAACAAAGAGTGAAACATTTAAGGGGGTCTGAATACTTTTCGTACCCACTGTAGTTCTTACTAAAAAAAGGAAGTATGACCATTTTAGCCTGGTTCTGTCAACACTGCATTGGCTCCCTATTAAACATCGTATACATTTTAAATTCTTGCTAATTACTTACAAAACACTAAATGGTTTAGCTCCCCAGTACTTGAGCGAGTTCTTAACGCATTTCATGTCTATTGTGATCTCAAAATTTTGGCCAGTTGATAATACCTAGAATATCAAAATCAATTGCAGGTGGTAAATCCTTTTCCTATTTAGCACCTAAACTTTGGAACAGTCTTCCTAGCATTGTTCGAGAAGCAGACACACTCTGTCAGTTTAAATCTAGACAAAAAAAAACATCTCTTTAACCCATACACATAACACATTATCAATTTCTATTTTCAAATCAGTTAAATGATTGTTAGGCTGCATAAATTAGGTCAGCTGTAACCGGGAACACTTCCTATAACACCCAATGTACTTGTTACATCATAAGAAGAATGGTATCTACACTAACATTAGTTTCTCTGTTTATCCAAAAGTTTACCATAGTCAGCCGGATCCGGGCCATATCCATTTCATATGGAGGACCTGAGCCTAAACACGAGCACAAAACAGCCCTGAAGTGTCAGCAGAGATTGGGTCAATTAGACCATCCCCTGTGAAAGCCTCATCGACACGATAGCCAGTGGCACAGATCCTCAACAAACCCATCTCCATACCAGCTGCTGAATCCAATCTTCAACCAGATGGAACTGGATTAAATATTTTGAATGTTCTGATTTGTTGTTCATTTAAAAACCCTTGTTATTTAAACCTTGTTAAATATTTAAAAATATACAGCTTTAATGTTGTTAGCTATTTTTCCAACCCAGGCTCATTGGGAAAACTTGCATGTCGTGACATAAATAAACTGGTGGCAACTGGTTATTACGCTGGTCGTGGTATGTATCGTAGATGTTTGGAAATTAAATGTCCGGTGAGTGGTTCTAAAAGATTAATTGCGTCTGAAAATAATGTACCACCTACACTAAACCCTACCCCATACCTGACCGATAGTGTTTAAGTGCCCCTATTATGGATTTTTGAAAATTACCTTTCATGTAGTGTGTAACATAGCTCTAAGTGAGTGAAAACATCCTGCAAAGTTTTAAATCTGAAAGTGCACCGTATATAAAGTCATTGTCTCTCAAAAGAAAGTCGACTAAGAGTCAATTAAAGGAGTCATCTGTAAAACGAATCCCAAGCTGTTTCGTTGTGACATCATTAGCATATTGCCCGCCCACTTACTGCGCACACAGACGGCAGGGAATTATTATTTTTTTTTTTCAACAATATCACAGCAGTACAATCTTTTGTTGTGTTTCCATCATTTTACAGATGACTGCTTCTCAAACCTCGGGGGGTTTAATGCAGGATTCACAAAATGCTTGATCTTAAAATATGGATCAATGCCCAATTTATTTTGACCAGCTTGCTCCTCTAAAATCTCAACCTGTAAGTTTGATTAATAATTGATGTTTGCATTTTCTAGCAATCGTTCAAAATTCGTAGTTTTGCTTCAGGAAGCATCGAGGCATAATGAATCAGCGTGTCGAATCAGCTGTTCGGAACGCCAAAGTCACGTGATTTCAGCAGTTTGGCAGTTTGACATGCGATCCGAATCATTATTCGATACGCTGATTCATAATGCTCCGAAGCTTCCTGAAGCAGTGTTTTGAAATCGGCCATCACTATATAAGTCGTTATTTTGTTTTTTATGCGCACCAAAAATATTCTTGTCGCTTTATAATATTAATATTGAACCACTGTACTCACACGAACTGATTTAGATGTGTTTTTAGTATCTTTATGGATCTTGAGAGAGGAAATTGCTGGCTATGCAGGCCTCACGGAGCCATCGGATTTCAACTAAAATATCTTAATTTGTGTTCCGAAGATTAACGAAGGTCTTACGGGTGTGGAACAGCATGAGGGTAAGTAATAAATGACAGAATTTTCATTTTTGGGTGAACTAACCCTTTAATGCAGTTTGTCTGTCTTATTACTTGGAGTAATGATCAAGGATGGAGGACGACTTTTGTTTACAGAGTGTAATGCATTATCAGCTATTCACGTTTGTGCTCGGCTAACGTGGGAGTTTACCACATAGTGGGCCCAGTTCACTTACATAACTGTAAAACAAACTGTTTTTCCTCTGCGTTTTTATTATTACAGTAGAGTGGAGCTCTATCTGTATTGTAATAGGATGTTAAGATGCTAGTCCGCACTAACTAGTTGAAGTATTCTCTCTGTAAACAGTAAACACCCATTGTAATGTCAAACAATGATATAGCCATTTTTCTTTGTTAATAGTTATGATGAAAACGTCTGCGTACACTAAATGTTTATCTTATGTTTAGAGGTTTTCAGCTTCGCTTGGCATTCTGATACAGCACCTACATAAAGTATAACAGTAACGCTGCTATCACGTCTTATAAATAACACAAAAAAATGTGACACTTATCATAGAGAAGTCCTGCTCCAGTCGTGAATGCGAATCAGTTTCTGGTTGATCGACTACTACAGACGTTGCATCGTCGTACTCAGGCTCGAATTGATATGGTAAAATCAATGCTATCTTTTTTGTCCATACATTGTATACAATGCCTTGCGAATTGGTAGCTGTCATTCAGTTATGGCAATGGCCGCACGGTGCACGCAGTAGACCAATCACAAAGGATTGGGCCATCTGACTGATCAGAGCAGTGTAGGCTGACGGAAAGAAGGGGTTTAGAGAGACTGATTCTTTGAACTGCTTCTAACGAATTGTTTACTAATCTTTGATGAACTGAGGTGAAATTAAATGTATATTATGAGAAAACTAAAGTGTTTTTTGAACTTGCATGCATGTAAACCTGTTGTAGGAGACACCCAAAACAATATTAGGAACCTTAAAAAAGGCATAATAAAAAGCAGACATTTGATAAAAATGCATTTGCTGAAGCAACTATGCCATTTTAATTTCCTTCTACAAGTCTCAAAGCGCACCATGTCACAAGTGCAATGCTGTACCAGCCGAGGTACTTAGCAAGTCTACCATGTGAGAAAACCCACTCATATGTATCATAACATTATTATTTGATAATCTGCCCTTTTGATCATTTTTTTTTTTTTTTTTGAAAAGGAATAAAAATTGAAGGTGTTCATGTCAAGCTGGAAACTGAATTTTGCAAGAATGTAGGTAAAGGCACGTTTTTTCCAATAAGTATTTATTAGTAGCTGGTAGTGTTGCTATAGCTACTTTTTTTAGAGTAGCTTGACAGTTGTTAAAGTACTTGAAATTATATGTAGCTTGACAACCTGCAATTTTGTCAAGCTACAATCTCAAAGAAGCTTCTCCAACATTTTAGATCACACTACAGCCAATTAGTTGTGACTGTAACATTAAATATTTGAAGTTGCTCATTTTATTCAACCTTGTTTTATTTGAATGATCTCAAGTCCTACATTTTATAGTATGAATTATTTCCGCTTGCATTTAATAGCATAGCTACTTGTTCTAACAATATCCGTGAACCTGACGGTTCCCTGGTTCTGTAACTACTGTTTGTTTATTTACTTATTTATTTTTCAACACACTCCAGCATTTTGGCACAAATCCTCTCTCCCATCTGTCTTTCTTTTCCAATAACAGTAGGTCTAAAAAGGTATAAAAAAGACCATTTGCATGCAGCAGGCAGATGTTTTAATGTTCAAGTTCTCATCAAACTGTCTAGTTTAAAAGCCAGCTGCTCTAATTAGATATAGATTGCTCTGTCAGTCACTCTCTCATTGTTGTTCAACACTGTGTCATTTGCTCTTCATTCAACACCTTCATAAAAGCAGGAACAGGAAGGATCTGAACAGCTCATTAACCACAAACTAGTCTATTCAGTCATCTTTAACAAAGGAAGGCTAAGATGAATCACTAAGCATGATGCTGTTTTTTTTTTTTGTTGGTTAATGTAATGTTCGGGCAAGCAAACTGAAGTCTGTGGATGAACTAAGAGAGGCTAGTTGTTTACTATAGATACAGATAATGATCAATACTTTACTCTTTTCAGGTTATTTGTTAGGTAATGAGTTCTTTCCTTCTTAGTAATTCAGGTTTCTCCCTTGAAATATTAATGAGATCACTTGGATTTAGGATTGGATTTTTAACTTTGTTGTGCTACATGTGCAACATACTGTAAGAAGTGTAGAATAATAAATCATATTAGTTCAATTAATATATTAATCACATTTTTGGTGTCCATAGTAACATAATTCAATACTGCCAATGAAAATTTTGAACTATAATTCTACCTAATTCTATCAAAATATGTTCACTAAACCTGCCTCACGTATCTATATCTTTCTAGATTAGGGGTTTTCAAACTGAGTTCCTGGCAAGAAAATGTATGTGGAATGCAATTGTTACAAAGTTAAAGGATCAGGGAAGAAGGAGCCGGGAACCGAACAACATAACTTTGTTCATAAAATAATCAAACAACAAAACGAAAGTAATGCGGTTGCTCCTCACAGACAACTGCCACATGAAAACATAATAAAAACACAAAGTAATGTCCAGGCCTGGTCCTTCACTGTCGTCACTCTTCCTTTTATGCTCCCGGAGCTAATCAGTGAGAAACTCGCTCCGTTTCCAAAGCTGAATTTTCAGCATCATTACTCCAGTCTTCAAAGTCACATGATACTTCAGAAATCATTCTAATATACTGATTTGCTGCTAAAGAAACATTTCTTATTATTATCAATGTTGAAAACAGTTGTGCTGCTTAATATTTTTATGGAAGTTTTAGAAGTACTTTAAAGGTGGGGTATGCATTTTTTCAACCACACTGTTGGACATTGTTGATATTTGAAATCAACCCAAACAAACCCACCCCTCTCTTCATTGCTCCGCCTCCAAAACACACCCTCCAGTCCTAACCACCCTGCTCCGAGTTGGTCTCAAACCCCGGCCCAATCGCTGCTGGCAGGCGAGGCGAGTGCACTGACAATGACGCTAAACACTGCATTCTCTAGCGATCATCAGTGTGCAGTGGTTTATCTGCACAACTCTCACTAGCTGGCCATTGTTACACACGCAATACGAGAGTGGGTGTCTGTTTATCACAGCTGACGCGCAAACAAAATGTTTCACGAAAAATAAAGCGCAGATGATGAGCGAACGACAAGGAAGCATAAAAAATTAAAGTACAGTACACAAGAGTAAATACAAACAAGTGTTTGTTGTTAGTCGCCAACAGCACAGCAGCCCCAGACAATCATGACACTCAAACCCAATTTTACTCACATGTGACGCGGAATCAAAGCAGCCTCCTGTTTTCAGGCCTTCCCGCTTAGTTCTCTCCAGCGCTGGAAAGCTTTTCTAATATTAACGCGGGTCCTAAAGTGCTTGCCCAGTTATAAACCTTCATTCCAGTGATATTCTTTTGAGCTGTTTTGTATTGTGTCATTATCTCTCTTTCTGCATTTTTTTCTTTTTTTTCTTTCTTAAATCCCCCTCCTGCTCGTTCTGTCTCCTCGACTGTCATACACCCCCTAATGCTGATTTGTTAGACGTTTGTTGTTGGTGTCGGCCCGACTAACTTCCAAACAGTGTTGTTGAAAAAATACATACCCCACCTTTAACAATGTGTAGAAGAAATACTGTTTTACTATAATTACAATACAAGCAGCAAATAATTTAGTAAACCACGTTTTGTCTTTATAATTTTATAATTTTATGTTTCTAACACAATATAACATAAAAAAACAAACAAACAAATATGTTATTATATTATTTTATATTTTAGGAATAGGGTCCTTCAGAAAATCATATTTGTGGTTCCTTAGGTCTTATCATACACCTGCGTAATGCGACGCAAGGTTTTTTTTTTTTGCTAGTTTCAGCCCGACACAGCCCGACATCATTTTCATGTCCAGTGCCCACGTTGTTTAAAAACAAATGCGCTCATGCCCATCTGTTCACCCACGGGCGTGCCCATCTGAAAACGAGGTGTGTTCAGGCGCATTGTTGGCGTGTTGCTATTTTGAGGCAACTGAAAACGACTTTGTCATTGATTTTAGACCAGGTTTTTGTTGGTTAATGGCGCAGTCGTTTTCAGTTGCCTCAGCATTTTTAGGGCCCGAGCACCGATTTGTGCGAGGACCCTATTGAAATTGCTCTGTCAATTATTCTTCTCTGAAATGAATCGCATTTTGGGCCTAAACATGCTCGAAAACTCATGAAACTTTGCACACGCATCAGAGGTGGTGAAAATGTACATCTTATATGGGTTTCAGAATTAGGTGTAGCAAAATGGCTCGATAGCCGCACGTACAAAATTTAAATTAAGCACCCTTCGCGCTACATTTCACATACAGGTATGCGATTCGTTAGACACATGTAACAGCCCAACACTTACAAAAAAAAAAAAACCTTCTTGGAAGCAAAATCTGTAAACACAATAATAGGTGAGATATTTTGAATTTTCTCTGCAAAATTTTTGCTGTTTTTGCCATTTCCAGACGTTGTACTTTAACAAACTCCTCCTAGAGATTTTGTCAGATAAACATCATATTTAGTCATCTAAAGGCCTTTGCAAAGTTAAATTGCAAAGATCCTGAGTTTTCACTGAAGGGCGTGTCCATGAAACAGGAGGAAGTTGTTGTAACTCGGGCATACAATGTCCAATCTGCCCCAAACTTCTGGCCTGAACACATCTACATGCAAATATTCAGTTATAGTCATAGCGCCACCTGCGGGCAACAGGAAATGTCATGTTTTACACTGTGAACAACATCATATTTGGTCAGTCTAATCTAAAGGCCTTTGCGATGTTAAATTGCAAAGAACTTGATTTTTCATTGAACGGCATGTCTGTGACAGCCTGAAAAATCTGATGTTTCGCTGTGAAACAGGAAGCTGTTGTAAGTCAGGCATACAATGTCCAACCTTTACCAAACTTCACATGTCTGATAAGAGTCCTGGCCTGAAGACATCTACATGCAAATATTCCATTAGTCACAGCGCCACCTGCTGGCAACAGGAAATGGCATGCTTTACACTGTATTTCACTCCCTAAAACACATTTAAATATCCCATGAAGTACCAAACATGCTAGAAACACATAAAATCATGCAACACTTGGCTAAGTGCTAAAGCATCCTATTATCATCATAAAACAGGAAGTTGTTGTAACTCAAGCATGCAATGTCCAATCTGCCTCAAACTTTACATGTTTGATAAGTGCCCTGTCCTGAAGACATCTACATGCAAAAATGTAGTTATAGTCATGTCGCCACCAGCTGGTAGCAGGAAATGTCGCAAATACAAATGACTGATGTAGTACTCCTATATTTATATACTTAAATGAATATTGCCCACCATGCTCTGTTTTCCTAAAGTCACCGGATGGTGGCGGCACGGGTGCGAGGACCCTTTCATTGCTGCTTGCAGCTTTATTTATTTATTTTTTGGTTATTTAAAGCAGGCTTTAGTAATATGCGCCAATAGGTGGGTGTGCAATGCGTGTATATTCCGCTTGTTACACACACAGGGACGCACAGCAGCACACAAACATGCCAAATATTAAAAAATAAAAGGATTACAATGTAAAAGATTATTATTGTGTACATTATTGTGTCATAATGGATAGTAATTGCATGTATCAGAATTACCTATCTGCAGTAATGACAAATGAAATTGGATAATTATTTGACCAATCGTAGAAATACACACATATTTAAACTCGTCAGGTTGAGGGTGTCTATATTCTGCCATGTAAATAGAAATCCACCATGGTGCAAGCACACCTGGCTTTTAAAGGGAATGGGAGGTGACACTCTGATTGGTTTATTGCATGTTATTGCACCCATGACTCATTAAGAGACTAGGTACAACCCTTTTGGACCATGCACCTTGTTAAACTAGCAAAAGTGGATTCGGACACGCCCTAAGTGCACTTGCCCTACACTCTAAAAAATGCTGGGTTAAAAAAACCCAAGCTGGGTAAAATATGGACAAACCCAGCAGGTTGGGTTAAAAGGCACCTATTATGCCCTCTTTCACATGATGTAATATAAGTCTCTGGTCTGGTCAAGTTTCAGCTTAAAATACCCCACAAATTTGCCCCTATTTGGGGGTGAGCAAAAACACGCCTTTTACTATATTACTATATTGCTGGCTAAAAAAATAAATCCAAAATTGGTTGAAAAAAATGGCTGGGTGAAAACAACCCAATCCCTGGTTTTGTCCATATTTAACCCAGCAGTTTTTAGAGTGTATGGCTTCAGACCATGCACTTAGATTGTTAAAATAGGGCCCTTAGAGTCTAAAAGTTTGACATGGATTGTGTCCACTGGTTTTATTCAAATGAAAGAACATAAAGTAATGCACAGGCATAATTAGATGTTTTTAATGAAATGAAATGGTAGAGAAGTGGTGTGTTGGGATCTGGCTGATGGTGCGGGTGTCTGTCACACGTCTCCAGATGCACAGCCTGACATGCTGGTGTGACAGCGATACATCACACCTTCAGCTCTCGGAAAGGCAGTGTTTTCTCAGTGCAGATGGAGCGTTTGATTATCACATGCTTCTGAGCAGTGCTTTCACAGCGCTTAAAGAGGTGAGCCTCTAAACAATCTCTTCTCTTTGCTAACTTCCTCATCATCTCCACAGTGTCAAAGCAACTTTTTAAAAGATCAGCTAAGAAATATTATGCAGGGCTAAAACATGTATTTTGCAACCAAATCATGTGAGATTATGAGTCATTCATTGTTCACAGAATAGCTATAGCACTGAAACAACAGCTGATCATTTGAGCAGTCTTTAAAAATTAATGTTTTTTTCCCCTACTCTGCAGTGAACAGGGTATTCTGTCTCAAACAGTAGACATAGATAGTACATGCATTATTTCAGCCTTTACTGATGCTAAAGAGACTCTGAGAGGATTTCATGAATATTTGCAGACGATTTAGAATTAAGTCGTTTTGTCAGCTCTTACAAAAGTGCACTGCTGGAACGTGCTCCAGTAATCAATGGCCATCTCCTACCCTCTCTAAGTGCTGTTTATAGATTTAAATGTGCTTTGCAATGGCCACTAGTTGGGGTTTTAAAATAAAACCACTAATTATCACTCTGGTACCTTTAAACTGGCAATTTATGGATAAGCAATCACATCAAATTAGTGTTTTTTTTTCCCTGACATTATAAAAATATACTGTCATAAATACAATTTATGAGCTCCACTCACTAATGTTTTTGTATAGGCTACTGTACTAATTGGCTTTGTATAGAACAATCTGGCACAATCCCATAAAGTCTAAGTACATTATGTTTAGCACAATGTCCATTTAGCATAAATAATGACCCTGCTAATCAAAATATATTTTTAGAAGGATGACTAATGCCCAGGAATGCTCAGATGTACGGAGCCATGGTAATTGACAAAAATGTTTTCAATGGTTTTGCATTTGTTCTCTCGCAAAAGTAGTGCATTCCCCTGAGAAACTTTATGTTTAGAAGTATTGCGTTCTCTCTCAAAATCACTGAAATATAGTTTTTACTCCCACCTCATATTATTGTCATTACAAAAGTGTGAGTGAACACAAAATTTCTCAAAGGATTGCAAAAGTTTTGTGAGTGAATGCAGAAGCATTGAAATATTTTGTTTTTTTTACCATGTCCCTTTAGGCACTCTGTACAAATGTGAGTTTTGGATGTACGTTTTTCCATATTTGAATTCAGATTCTAACTTGAGACCAGCTAGCACACTTCCTTCAGTTACAGTATTTGTCCCAAAGTTTCTATATGATGATTGGACAGGCTCTCAAATGGGTGGGACTTTGTAGCAAAAAGCCTACAAAGCCTACTGTAGCAAGACTACAAACACACAAATGAAAAAGCCAATCTTTTGGACACTATTTTCAATTTTTAAGTGACATCTGTGTTTCCTCATTCTTGAAAAGCAGTAGCAGCCATTTGTGCACAAGCTGTTCATTGCCTTTTTAAGATAAGACAATATGAAGAGGCAAAGGAGCCATGGTTTCATGATAGCATGTTTTATATAAGAATTTAGCTGGAAAATGGGTTATTTGTGGATGGATGTTTGGATGTTTGTTATTAGCTGCACTGTAAGGGGCTTAAAGCACCTCCACACTCTCAGAAGCACAAATACGGATAGTTGCTGCTCACCTCCATTCAATAATAACACAAACATCAAAGAGCAAATATTATTTAAAAAAATAACACAGCACAGATTTATGCTCACTGACCTAAATAAAACCCAGATGCCATTATATTAATTTGCCACTGGAGTCTCCCACAGATAATACTATACCATAGACAAAATCCACATTTAAAATCTCTTTCATTTAAATCTTACTGTTTTCAGGCTAGTTTGACTTTACTAACAAATGTTTATCAAGTTTATTTCCCTTATGTTTTCATATTTTATCCTGAAATTGTAATTACAGTAAATGTGTATATGAAAATGAGCATTGGTGACTGAGTTGAACAGTTTGGTGCAAATCTTTGGTGCAAATTTCAAAACAAGCTGTTTAATGGGAAATTTTGTATTTGAATATTTTACATGTGAAGGTTCTAACAAAGAACAAGACAGTATGAGTATTCAGCTAATTTAGTTTTGTTTATTTTAACTGAATTTTGTGTAAATATAAATATGCTTGCTATATTGTGACATCAATTTATGAGGGAGTAGATAGAGTATCTAGTTATGCTAAACAATTGGATAATAAAAAAAAAAGTGTTTAGTCATGAATATTTTAATCTCAAATGAACACAGGCTGTGGAAACATGAACTTGGCAGGCCTGAATGTTACATTACTGTTCGAGATCACACCAGATAATGGAACAGATCAATATTTAAATTCAAGGAAATCATTTCAAAACCTGGGTTATCTTTCCCCCTCCCCCTCTCCAAATATATAAGCCCTACAGCTCACACACTCATGCAGATGTATTTGACAAAGCAGATTTGATCGATGATGATGATTTTGGAACTTTTCTCTGCATAATCTCTTGGCAGGAAACCAAACAGTGTCATAAAACCCTCCACGATGTCTTTATCTTTCTCATGACACTCCTGTACTGCCGTGCTCAGCACTCCCTAAAAGCGGCGGTGCTGAATATCAAGCAGCTTTACGCACACACACACACACACAAAGGACAAGAATGAATTCCACCTTTTTTGTATAGTTTAGACTACAGCATAAATTGTCCAGGATATTTTAAATTTTGTATTATTATTTAGGCTTCTGTGCAGAGTTTTCAGACTGCTGTAAATACTGCTTATGAACAGACACAACTATCAGCACTGCATTAGCAAATATATTCAAATTATACAAACATATACAAATATTATCAGTTACAACAGTGTTGTTATTGTTAACTAAAACTATTAAAATTGTTTCCGTTAATTAAATTTAGAGAAATAAAATAAAATATAAATATCGGATGAAAAACTTAATACGTTTATGCTGAAGTACTAAAATTTCAAAAACTAAAACTGCAATAAAAATAAATTAAAACCAATCAGAAATCTTGAATCAATCATGAAACTCTAGAGGGCACAGGCTGATAGGTCCTTTACATGCAATCTGCAAGCAGTTACATCATTACTGTGTAACACAAGCTGATTGGCCTCTGCTGATCCTGCAGCCAGTGAGATTGCTTGCTCAACATTTAAATAGTCTGGTTCATTGTTTGCTGAAGGGTAATTTTGCAGCATGCTATTAGTTCCTCTGAAACCCTCCACCTCCCCCAGCTCCACCTGCCTAGATCTGCTAAGGGGTTTATGTTTGTCTATTCATGCAGCATCAGCAGCATCAGCAGAATGTCTGTGTGTCTATTAGCAGTAGCAGGTCCATACTTGCTCTGCAGCAGCAGTGACAGCAATAACAGCAGCAGCACCAGCAGCATAGCAGATCTAGTCTGCCAAATACATTAACATTGCCATATTCAAAAGCATTTTAAAACTATCCATTTGTCATGATTTAAATACTAAAATAGATAATCATTTGTTTGTTACGGTGGAAATGATAAAATAATAGTAAATAAATAAATAATAACAATTAGTAGGCCTATTGGACACTTTCTGGTTGTTAACGTCAACTGTATTCATAGTTAATGTGATGAACTACACCTGTGAATGAACTACACTCTGCTAGGATACATGTACAACACCAGTTGGTTAAACGTCATTGCGGAAATGGTGTCACACAACAGAAGGAGGCAGACAGGTAAGTTGATACAACACAGAGTTTATTTGAAACAGAGGCATGGAATTGGACGAGTATGCAGACTGGTGAGTATAACAGTTCAGGGATTCAGATCGCTCCTCAGGGTCAATAAGGTATTCCAGTCTTTGGCACTGCCACGGTGAGTCGAGGATGGCCCGGACCTTGTAGATGGCTTCCTTGTCTGTGAGTTCAGGAGGAGGAGGTGGTACCTCATTGCCACCAGATTCTGTGAGGGGAGAAAACAAAGGTTCAGAGTGAGGTTTAAGGAGTGACATATGGAATGATGGAGAGATACGAGAGTGTGGTGGAAGGTTTAGCCTGTAGGTGACCTTGTTGATCTGCCTCTGCACTGTAAACAGACTTATGTAACAGGGACTCAGGTTACGGCAGGACAGGCGGAGTTGGCGGAGATGGATGGATTACTTTTTATTCTTATTGTCGAGAGCCACACCTTCTGACCTGGTTGGTAGAGAGGGGTCAGTGTTCTTCGGGTATCATGTTGCCTCTTGTGTCTCTGCACTGCCTGTTGGAGATGCACGTGGGCTGAATCCCACACCCTTTTGATCTGCTGGAACCAGTAGTTGACAGCTGGAACCTCAGAGGGCTCACCAGACCAGGAGAATAACGGAGGCTGGTACCCCTGGATACACTGGAAAGGGGTGAGCCTGGTGGTGGATTGTCTGAGGGAGTTCTGGGCGTACTCCGCCCAGGGGAGGAACCGGCTCCAGCTGTCCTGGTTCTGGCGGCAGTAGGATGTCAGGTACCTCCCGATCTCCTGGAGCTTCCGCTCAGTATGGCCATTAGTTTGTGGGTGGTAACCAGAGGAGAGGCTTACAGAAACTCCCAGTAGTTTGAAGAAGGCTTGCCATACCAGTGAGATGAATTAGGGACCACGATCTGATACAATGTCCTTAGGTAAGCCGAAGTGGCAGAACACATTTTGAAAGAGAGCTTCTGTAGCTTCAAAAGCAGTAGATAAGCCCTTCAGAGGGATGAGATTTCAATCCTTAGAGAAGCGGTCAACGATGACGAACACACAGGTATTGTTGTCAGGTGGTGGAAGGTCAGTCATTCTTCATTATTCTGGAGGAATCTCCACTTTGCTCTCAACTTTAGGACTCTCAATTGTGGTGGTGTTGAGAGAGAGAGCTGGATGAGTCTGGTTAGAGGAGGTTTGAGAACGAAGGTTGGAAGGTTTGATGACTGATGACAGGCAGTTTTGAAAACATCACTCCATTGAAGGATTTCTCCAGTGTTCCAGTTGACAAGCGGTTTGTGTTGCGACATCTAAGGTCATCCCAGGATGATGTCCACGGTGGATCCTTCCAGCACCATGAATGTGATCTCCTCAGTGTGCAGGCATCTGATGCAGAGGATCAGTGTGGGGAAGAAGTGATGGATGTGACCACGACCTAGCGGTTTTCCTTGGATGGTGTGGATCTTTAATTCCTGGGAGCAGTGTTTCCTCTTAACATGAGAAGTTGGTTTAAAATGAAGTTCCCTGCGGAGCCGGAGTCATTGAGGGCTTGCGCTGAAACACAGATTTGTATAGTTAGGACTTTTACGGTAGTTTGTGTTAAAGGAGCAATTTTAGGTGGAAGTTGAATAGTACTCACCACCCCTGGGAGTGGTGGTCAGACCGGGCAGGCGGTGATGATGTGACCTTCTCCCCCACAATACTGGCTTAGCTAGTTTAGTATCCTCCTTTGATGCTCTGCATATGTCAGGTAGTAAGAGTCCACCTGCATCGATTCAGGTGCTGGAAGGGCGACTAATGGTACGGAGGGCGGAGGATGCAGAGCGTGTTTAGGGAGAGAGCAAGCTATTAGACGTTGAGAAATTCTGACTGTCTTCTGAATGAAGTTATCCAGTCCAATAGCATCGTCATATATCACCATGAGTTGAAGTACATCGGCGTTAAGCCCCTGTTGGAATGCAGTGAGCAATGCAGTCTCATTTCAGCCGCTAGAAGCTGCTAAGGTGCGAAATTGGAGAGCGTAGTCACTGACCGATTATTACCTTGGCGCATGTTGAACAGCTGATCATGAACAGTGAGCTCAGAGGTGGTTTGGCCGAAGACCTCCTTAAAGTGGCCGAGGAATGATGAGAATGATGTAGTAACTTGAGCATTCGATTGCCACAGAGATTAAGTTCATTGAAGAGCGCGACCAGACAGGAGGGATATAACAAATGTCACTCGGGCTCGATAGGTGGTGAACTGGTGAGACTGCAACTCAAAATAGAAAGAACATTGGAGAATGAACCCGTTGCAATCCTTCGCCTCACCAGTGAATGTCACTGGTCGGGCCATGGGACTGGCAGAGGCAGCAGGCGAAGCATCAGGTGCTGATGGCAAGAGAAGTCAGCGAAAGGTTTGACAGTGAAGATCAAGAACTGAGATGGAGCAGACGAAGGGCAAAAGACATGAGCCTGGGATGTCAACCAAAGGACATGTGAGCCGGAGTAGCATGAACATCCAAACTATTAAATCTGATGAATGTGTGCGGAGAGGATCAGCCTGCCACATCACATACTTGTTACAATGGAACTCCTTTTGCCAAAGCCTTAGAAGCCCTAACTCCTAGAGGCAAAGCTTAACTGCACAAATTTGTTGGCTAGGACAATGGCATATATGCAGGTTATAAAGCGTTTAGGTTTCTTCTCATCATGTAAGTGCATGTAATCACTTTGAGAAAACCAATGAAAAAACAAACAGAGAAAAAAATATTTACAAAATGTTTAATAATCGATCTCTCAGTCCTGCACGGTTTTCGCTGAGATTGGGATTCATTTCGCCCAGGATAAAATAATGGGTCCAGCCATGTCCATTGAATTTCTGGGCATTAACATGGATACAGTTGATTTCCAGGCCTCATTGCCCAAGGAAAATTGATAGGATAATTCTGGTCACGTTCAACACTGTATGCCCTCCGGCTTCCCCCAGCCTCCCAACCTTTACTTTTCCTTCCTGCTGCCACCAACTCTCTCCTTTCCAGCAGCAGAAGCTAGCGTGAGGGTGCCTTCGCTTGCGACACAGGCTCACATGTCTCATTTTCATCTGCGATTTCTCACTTGAGCCTCCCCAAGCCCCAGAGGCTGATCCAAGCGCAAGTCTGACTCCGTTGACAATTGCAGCCCCAGCTTCTTTACATCTCTTCTTCAGTCTAAATCCCAATATTCACTTTTCACCGCAACAACGCTCCTTGCCAACAATTTAGCCGTACCAATTCCTTTTAGCCTACTTACATTTTAGAAGCTCACAGGCTAAATTCCCGTCTGACCCACTGTTCGTAGATGAATGTAATCACCCTGTCACACGTTTCTGGTTCCAAAAAAACACCTCAAATCCATTTTGATTCAATCTGGCATCCCAGCAGATCACTTTTCCAATCATTTATTTTGCATCGGTGCAGCAACCACAGCTGCTCAGAAAGGCCTCTCCCAGCATCAGATTCAAACACTCGGTTGCTGGTTGTCAGAGGCTTTTAAGAGCTATATTCGATCTAATCGCTTCCACATCGAGAAGCTCAACAAACCCTTATCAGCTAAATTCTTCAGCTTGTTCTCACACACTCACACCTATAGGTTATCTCCTCCACTCCCGCAGGAGCTCAACTTCTCTGGCTATCTTATTCTCCACTGCCGCAGCTGTGATGTCCCCTCTGCTGCTGCACGAGCTCAGTTTTTCTGTCTAAACTTTCCCTCCAGATTAATTGAAGAGTAGTCAGGAACTCACCGCACCTTCAAACAAGTCCAAATGAGGTGCATAGACAAAAATATCCAAATAGTGAACTATTTCAAAAGAGTCCGCACACTCCACCAAAGAAGAAAAAAACATCAAATGCGAGACAAAAAAAATAAAAATTACTGAAAAAAGGAGCGAACATTTTGGTTACATGTGTCCTTTGTCAATGCCAAACTTATGCTGCATTCACGCCACCTTATATTCACTGGAATCTTGAGATGACAACACATAAAGTTATATTCAGAGCTGTTGACGTCCTTTGTTTGGGAATTATGCGTTTCTATGGCACCACTATCAATGCCTAAATGAATCTACAGCAGTCAGGTGGTACAGCGGCCACATGGTACATGTGGGAGCTTTCAGAAAACTCCCAGCTTACAAGCTGTAATTACAAGCTCTATGAGGACTTGAACACTTTTTACGAGCCAGAATCTCGCAGTTACATAAATTACGATATGGCATGAATGCACCTTTACAGTGCTTAGTTCAAGAGCCATCTTAATTTAAGGAGTCACATGGTTGCATAGATCACATGATCAATTGAACCAAACAATAACAAATAATCCAAACAAATTATTTACCATGTTACATGAAAATAATCCAACATCAAAGAAAAAAAAGTAATAATAAAATAAAAATAATAATAAAACTAAATAATCCAATATAAAAAAGAAAAAAAAAAATGTTTAACATATTAAATAAGAAAGTATATCAACTGTAAGTCTAAAAATATGTATATATTTTTGTAATAATCTTCATAATATAAATAAATTACATCAAGTTTTAGAACAATAACTGTATTTTGGAGTAAAAAGAAAATATAATTCATAGAAAACATGACAATTGGAGTTCTTCATTCAATCCCTTTGGATGTACACAGTCCATATAATACATCCACTTAGCTTCACATTGTAATAATCTTTTGTTAGAGTCACCACCTCTTTTTGAGCTCATCAGTCTCTGAATATCACAAAATATCATGTCAGTAAGCTTGTGACCAGCATCTACAAAATGTCTGGCCACAGGAGAATGTCTGTCCTTCTAATAGAACTTCTGTGCTCATTGATGCAGGTCTTCAGTTTGCAGTTGGTCTAACCAAAATATTGTAGATGATTTCAAAACACTGCTTCATGAAGCTTCTGAGCTTTATGAATCTTTTGTTTCGAATTAGTGATGCGGATCTCCCATCCAATGGCTAAACTGCTGAAATCACTTGACTTTGGTGCTCCGATCCACTGATTTGATTTGTAAAGCTCTGAATCAGTGTTTTGAAATCGGCCCATCACTATATATTTTAAAAAAAGTCGTTATTGTCAGGGTTCTGTTTATGTATTCCGTATTATGTTCCTTTGTTCTCAGTTTTCAGCCACTTGTTTGTCTCCTTGGTTACAGATTGATTAGTATCCTTAGTTCAGGTGTTTCTTGTTGATTAGTCTAATTTGCTCCTCTGTATATATTCCCTGTGTTGTCCTTTAGTCTTTGTCGGTTCTCATTTGTGGTTATGGTTGGTTTTTTCCTTGTACTCCTGTTTACTTTCATTGAAAGTCTGTTTGTTGGATTCTTCGTCGTTGTGCGCTTTGTCTACCAATTATAATAATAACAACCATTATAGTTATTTTGTTTTTTGCTGCACAAAAAGTATTATTGTCGCTTTATAAATGACATTATTTTTATTTTTGGGTAAACTAACCCTTTAATAGAAGATGATCTCAAACAACAGAATTTGTGGCATAATGTTGGTTATATCATTTTATTTTAATCCTTTTGTTAAAAAATAAAAAATAAAAAATAAAAAAAAACTTATATGTAGTTATTTTGTACGGAAGAGTACGGAAGAGGATTAGGGCCAAGCAATAATAAAAAAATAAAACCATCTCGAGATTAAACTCGTTAAATTTCGAGAAAAAAGTCGAGATAAAATGTCGAGAATAAAGTCATTAAATTACGAGAATAAAGTCATTAAATTACGAGAATAAAGTCATTAAATTACGAGAATAAAGTCATTAAATTACGAGAATAAAGTCATTAAATTACGAGACTTTATTCTTGTAATTTAATGACTTTATTCTCAACATTTTATCTCGACTTATTTCTCGAAATTTAACGAGTTTTTTCTCGTATTTTAATGAGTTTATTCTCAACATTTTATCTCGACTTTTTTCTCGAAATTTAACAACTTTAATCTCGAGATGGTTTTATTTTTTTTATTATTGCTTGGCCCTAATCCTCTTCCGTAATTTTGTGATACTATGTATATGTAGTTATTTTGTGATACTATGTAATTCTATGATAATATATATTAATATTTATTTACAGCAACATTGACTTGGTTTGCATTTAAATCAATATATTACAGTTTAATGTAAAAAGGTTTCTTTTCAGCATTTATTTTCAGGGGTATTTACAGAATTTTATTGGCAACTTTAGTTGCCAGGTTAGTGAATTTAGTGAAATTACAAAATATTGCTGTAAAATAATAAGTTTAATTCAGTGTTACTGTAAAAAATAAATAAATAAACTACAAATGACTTTAAAGGTGCCCTAGATTCAAAAATTTAATTTACCTCGGCATAGTTAAATAACAAGAGTTCAGTACATGGAAAAGACATACAGTGAGTCTCAAACCCCATTGTTTCCTCCTTCTTATATAAATCTCATTTGTTTAAACGACCTCCGAAGAACAGGCGAATCTCAACATAACACCGACTGTTACGTAACAGTCGGTGTGTACGCCCCCAATATTTGCATAATGCCAGCCCATGTTCAAGGGATTACACAAGCTAGTATTAACGTCTGGATCTGTGCACAGATTAAGCATCAGACTAGGTAAGCAAGCAAGAACAAAAGCGAAAAATGGCAGATGGAGCAATAATAACTGACATAATCCATGATAGCATGATATTTGTACTGATATTTGTAAATTGTCTTTCTAAATGTTTCGTTAGCATGTTGCTAATGTACTGTTAAATGTGGTTAAAGTTACCATCGTTTCTTACTGTATTCACGGAGACAAGAGCCATCGCTATTTTCATTTTTAAACACTTGCAGTCTGTATAATGCATAAACACAACTTCATTCTTTATAAATCTCTCCAACAGTGTAGCATTAGCCGTTAGCCATGGAGCACAGCCTCAAATTCTCTCAGAATAAAACGTTAACATCCAAATAAATACTTTACTCACATAATTCGAAGCATGCATACAGCATGCATGACGAACATCTTGTAAAGATCCATTTGAGGGTTATATTAGCTGTGTGAACTTTGTAAATGCGCTGTAATATAGTCGAGAGCTCGTTTAGCAGGGAGCACGCGATTTAAAGGGGCGGCGCAGAGTGTAAATCAGTGCATTGTTAATGATGCCCCAAAATAGGCAGTTAAAAAAATTAAGTAAAAAAATTGATGGGGTATTTTGAGCTGAAACTTCACAGACACATTCAGGAGACACCTTAGACTTATATTACATCTTGTGAAAAAGCATTCTTGGGCACCTTTAATTCACATACAACAATTAACTGTAAATTGCTTTGCAGTATTATACTGTAATCTATTTTACAGCAATTAACAACATTTTCACAGGACTTTATTGGCAACTTTTTTTGGCTGTAAATTCTACCGTACATTCTTTACAGTGTATCACTGTGTATCAAGTGCTGAGCAACTGTCCGGAGCTTAAATTCCGATATGTTAATGGACGTTTCCATTCTGTCGCACTCTTAAGTGGTAGACCAATCACAATAGACTGGGCCATCTGATCAGAGCAGAGTAAGCTCTCAGAAAGGAGGGATTTAGAGAGACTGAATCCTTTATCAAACCATTTTAGATACTGTGAGCAAATATGCTGCATTGTATATTTATAAGAAAATTTAAGTGTTTTTTTTTTTTTACCTTCCATGCATGTAAAGTTATTGTAGGAGACCTTTTACATAACACAATATGGACTTTAAGAAAAAGATTTTTAGAACTTTTTGCACCCTTTTTTTGGTCACCAACTTCATAAAATAATCTCTTTGGCACGCCTTGTAAAGGTGTCTTTAATATCACAAAAGAACAACTGCATGTATTTAAAGCACATCTAAGACGATTTCTGCAGCTGAAGTGGGAGCCAACTGAGATTAATCAAATTGCTTTGGAGGAAGTGCACTGCAGTAACAGTGCAAACACAAGAGGGTCAGCAGTCCTTTTACAGGCCCACTGTGTAGAAACAATTTATCCTTCAGATTCAAGTGCTGGCCTTGCGCTAGTCGCTATAAATAACACTGTAATGGAGAAATAAATCAACTCTCTGTTTAAAGCAAGTACACACATGTCTGAGTGAATGTAATTGCTATGTATCATATTGTAACAAATGTATTGCATTCTCAGAATCTCACAATTAGAATAATGGAAATAATGCAGCAAGAAGCAGATTGTGACGTCAAATTCTCGGTTTAATCTGGTCATTTTTTTTGTTTAAGCCATTAAGAGCCACTTTTCAGTGGTTTTGTGGTTGTGCATCATTTCTGAATTTCTAAATGCACCTTTAGGCACATTTTTAATGTAGTTCCAAACGTAGGTTCGGGAGGAGCCTAAACATTCAGTCCTGTCAATCATCATTACGAGCATATATAAGCAGCTGTCACTGCGTCATCCCAGCGACAATTCTTCCAGCATCCCTCCTCCTCCCCATCTCCTCTTCTATTTCTCTTATTCTCTCTCTATGCAGTACTGTTAGAGGGGGTTTAACTTGGAGCTCGAGCCGAGCCTCGGGTTCGACAGCAAGCCAAGTTTGTTTTACCATTAACCATTCAGACTGAATGGGCAGGCGAACTTGTGAATACCACCACAGAGTTCTTAGATGTTCTGTCCTGCTTGTTGCCATCCTTGACTTTGGTTTTGTGTTTGATGTCTGTTTGTCTGTCAAAGAGGACTTGAATTGGCCTTAAGCACCATGTTGGTTTTCAACGGTCAATGCACTTTCTTTTCTATGCTTATGAGCAGCATTTTAATGTCTCTGTCTTAGTGTGTGGCTGTGCACCAGTTTATGTCCGCCCATCTGTGTGATTTATTGTGTAATGATCCCTCAGGTGTTAATGTGTGTCACACATACAGTAATTCATTCATATTTATGCTAGTCAGCAGCACTTGAGATGAGGAATGGACCAGTGGGGGATGGCTTAAGGTAATGCAGCTGAAATAATACATTTTTGGTATTTGACATGTTGCCAAAAAGCACTTTAACCTCTCCAAAATGTCTTTTTGACTAAAATGTTTGGTGTCAAATTGATTTAGCTCTGCGGCCATGAAAACTCAGTGGAGATCACAGCCACCATAAAAGGACAAAGGATTTTAAAAACACATAAACAAGCTTGAATCAGGGGATTTTATAAATTATGATAAAATTTAACATTAAAATTTTACATTGCCATTCTAGCACCAGTTGTACCCTAAAATTAGCTATAATGATTTATATCTGTTTGTACAAAGTTGGATGAAATTACCAGATCCAGTCTGATTGGCTGACACAACTTTCTCGCGTTGGAAATTATTCATGTAAACACACTCAGGTTAACAGTAAAAAAAAAAAAAAACTGGATGTGTGTCAATACGTTGAATATGTACATCAGGTCTTAAAGAGACTGCAGGCTAATACACCTGCTGCTGTCTGTGTCTCTAATGTTAATCAAACAACAAAAGACAAATATAAATTTGTAATTTGCTACGTGTCTGTGTGCGTGTGTGTGTGTGTGTGTGTGTGTGTGTGTAAACTCTATTCTCTCTATAATCCTTCACTGATAGAAAGTCTGCTCACATTTTTTTCATGCCAGTCTATTATTGTAGTGCCAACTATTTTTACATAAGCCTGGCCCTAAATGGCACATCAAAACAAAATGTGATCGATCATTTTACATGCTGGTCAGACAGTCTCTTCTTGTCTAAGTGGGCTCTTCTTGACCAGAAAATATTGCAAAGTAAATCAGATTTTTATGAAGCTCTGGCTATGTAAGACTAAAAGACAAGGAACAAGAGCACATTATTGGTTGAAAGTAGGTATTATCGTTTTACTGGACCACCCACTGCAAGAACAGTCCCATTACTAAAATCTTTTAAAATTATGTTTGACCCACTGTTCGTAATCAGAAAGTAAAACATATCATCTGACTGATTAAGACTGTTATAGTGAGCTCCATGTTGGCTATAATAAGGGATCAGATGATGTCCTCAGTGTGTAATTAGGCAAATGGGGCTGCTGTTAATGTCAATGCACATGGGGTCACATTTCATCATTCTAAATGACTAATATTTCAGTCACCCCTGCGTGAGGCACATATTCACGTCTTTGGCACTGTGGTGCTATTAGATTTGAATGCTTAATCAGTTTGAATCCTTGCCAAATGTAAAGAGACAGTGTAAAAAAGACATTGATGGACAGGCATTAATGGATGATGTAAGCCATCAGTTATCGGCAGCCATTTGCAATGATGTAATGCCCACTAGCGGTTAAGGTCATTGGTCTACAGTACGAGCTAATGGAAAACTACACATACAGCTTTAGAACATCAAAATAGCCTGATCCTGCAAAGATGGAAACTTTTATTGTCAGTTTTGGAATATCAGGGAGGAAGACTTTGGTTGCTTTGTCAGCGTAAAAGGCAGACGTTATGGGCTGTTGTGATCAATAAGGGCTGTCGAACCCGATCAAGCCACTGGATTAACATAATGTTCTTATTAAGCTGTGAAATGAAGTCGCAGAATCAAGTGGAGTGAGCAATCAGATTGTGCTGACACAGAAAACCTCTTCTTGAAGAGATGTCGGAGTCCATTTGAAGTGTGCAGCAACTCCCTGACATTTCAATGACGGCAGTGCTTCGATCTGCCTCTACAATTCAAACAAATAAAAACTATTTTGAAACCTTTTAGGTTTTTTGACAGTTAGCAAACCTTACAGTTTGCTAACTCGATTTTGAGATTCAGAAGTAAATGAAATGTAGGCATAGGCATAATTTTGGAAGTGACAATGGTGACATTTATTTGTGTATAGAATATCCTGTAATATAATTTCATGTGTTTTTGCCCATTGTTGATATGATAACCAAGAAAAATAGATGCCGACAGTTTAAACCACTTTGTGTTAGCCATTTTTAACCAAACTAACATTAGCAACCGGGAATGTATTGTATAGTACTGCACATTAACCATCATACCTTGTGGCTGGGTGAGCTCTGACCAGGTTAGGATCAGAAGTCTGGCATATTTCAGCGGACGGTAACACTTTATTTCAATGGTCCACTTTAGACATTCTAATAACTATACGTAACTTTGCAACTGCATGTCAACTACCAGTCATTAGAGTATTAGTAGACTGTGTAAGGGAAACAGGTCAATTTAGCTCAAAGGGAATTATTAATTAATTTATAGGGAATTACTATTTTTACGGCCAAACAAATGACTCATCTAGCGCTTAGTTGAACGGGCCATAACTATCCACTGTGTAGCAGATATTAATATCCAAACTATAGTGAAAACACTATTTGTTAGTAAGGTAAACAAGATCAGCAGTTAAAGACATTAAATTCATAACATAACACACACATCACACATAACAAAATAACACATCTTAAAATACAAACAAGAATGTATTGATTATTCTAACACAAACTAATATCTAACACATAAACATGCACACACACACATTCACACGAGTTGCAGAAAGAAAGAAAGCAAGGAAAGAATGAGTTTTAAGAGTGTGAAATGATAAAATACAAAGTTTCAAGCAATATATGCATGTTACAAAACCTGACCTGACCTGAACCATCAATAATTATTTTAACCCTTCTATCGTTTCTTAGGCGGGGTTATTAAATTGTATATCAATGCACCAGTTCAGCTAAGAGGTGTTACTTGTTTTGATGTTTTTGATGGGGATTTCCTAGTATTTTTGTGTCTGGAGTGATGTCTTGGGAAGCCAATCACGTTCTGGTGTGCTGGCAGACGAATGGATGCGGAGGCTCCCTTGTGGCTAAATTTTAAATTTTTGAGGCAGGCAAAGACTGTAGAGTCGTTGATTAAACTTTGCGGAAAAACTTAACTTAGAACATGAGACTCTCAATGGAAACGAAAATAAACTAATTGAAAGAAAGAAAAATAAGTGAGACGAGAGTAGTTAGATGGCTTGAATGAAGCTGTTTGTTCTTAACCCATTTCCATCTTGTGGGTGTTCTCCTGGCTTATATATCCTAACTTTAAGATAACTTTAAGAAGATAGAAATAAAACCCTCGGACACTGACAAGTTCTTTTTGCCTCTTTCTCTTTCTTTATTAACTTTTTTTCCCCTCTCTCCCTCCTTTCAGCCCTTGGCACGTTTTTGTCACAACATATGTCTCCAGAATGGGCAGGGGCGCTATATGCAGGCTCCTGGATAGGATCTTGACTGCAGTGGCATATCAATTGCCTGGAGCTGCTGGCAATGCTTCTTGCCCTGTGCTTCTTGCCCCCTCCACCTTGAAGGTGTTGCCACCATTGTGGCACATGACATTGCAGTGGCTGGTAGGACCTTTGGAAAGCATGACCTAATTGCCAGGTTCCTGAGAGGTGCCAGGAGACTAAATCCTCCCAGGCCGTACCTCATCCACTCCTGGAACCTCTCTGTGGTGCCCTCGGAATTGCAGAGGGTCCCCTGTGAGCCGCTGGAGTCGGTAGAGCTTAAGTTACTGTCTATTTAGACAGCACTCCTGACTGCGCTCACTGCGCTCCTCTTTATGTAAGTGAGCACAGTCAGGTGGATGTGCCTAGAATTTGGGCCGGCTTACTCTCACGTAGTCCTGAGACCCCAGCCCGTATTTGTGCCCAAAGTTCCCACCACTCCCTTTTGGAACAAGGTGGTGAACTTGCAAGCGCTGCCCCCGGAGGAGGCAGATCCAGCCTTGGCGTTGCTGTGTCCTGTTCAAGTTTTGTGTGTCTACGTGGACTACACTTTTTCTACATCAGAGGTCAGCAGAAGGGAAAGGCTGTCTCCAGGCAGGGGTTGGCCTACTGGTTAGTGGATGCTATCACCATGGCGAACAAATCCCAGGGCATGCTGTGCCCTCTCAGAGTGAGGGCTCACTCCATTGCAGTGTTGCATCTTCCTGAATGTTGGGGCACAGTACCTCTCTAGAAAACATCTGCAGAGCTGCGGGCTGGCCGACACCTATACCTTCGTGAGATTTTACAATCTCCGGGTTGAACCAGTTCTTCCTGTGTGTTGGGTATAAACAGGTAAAAGGTGGGAAGGCTGGCTCAGTGTCTCACTTGCAGTGTCATTCCCCTCTAAGAAGGTGAATCAAATGCCTCTTATGCTCCTATATGGATTGAGTTCCTCCAAGCATCCTTCGGCAGTCAGACATGGCGGAGGTGTCAGACATGGCGGAGGTGTCCGACGTCAGTTTCGGTCAGAGTGCATGCTGGTCGGTCAGCCCTTGTACTGGGCTAGATGCTCTGTAGATTGTGATTCCCCTTAGGTAATACCATATGTGTATTTTTCCACAGTACAGTTTCCCGGATGGTAAATCCATTTTTTTCTTTTGGCAGATCTTGCTCTGCCCCACTGTGTCTCTAGTAGTTCCATCCCTTTTCAGGTAGGATCTACCACAGAGATTCCTCCATATGTAGTGCTGCCCCCTGGTCAGTCCATATTTGTATTTTCCACGTTACCTCCCTACAGGTAGGATGTGACCTCCGTAGCATCCTTCTCCATTGGACTAGATTTGCTCCCCCAGTGTTAACAACTCTGGTCATGGCTGAAAAAAAGGAAATTAAGTATTAATGCACTCTTCTCATGAAATAAATTATATCTAAAGGAAATGCAGCTAGGACCATTTTCATGGTAAGCCCTGTCCCTTCCACCCCAAAACAGGCTCGGAGGATTAAAATTTTTGGCTTACATGGGGCGCTGGGTAGGTTATGACTTAACGAAAGCAGTTGCCAAAAGGGCATGCTATAGTTTGCCAGCATCAACATGTTTTCCAACCAATACGCCTATATAGGTCGTTTGTCACTTCCCTGAAATACGACCCATAGGAGCGTTTACTAAAGTTGCGCCCCTATCGACAACAGGGCACTTTCATTTTAATTAATGAAATTCGACCCATAGGAGCATTTGCTAAAGTTGCGCCCCTATTGACAACAGGACACTTTAATTTTAATGCATTGTTCCCTTTTACCTTATAGGTTTAGGGATGGGTGTAGTCGGTAATACAAAAATGAGTTTTGCTAAATGGAAATAGGACAAATAGTGTAAAAAGTCATTTTGATTGGTAATGACAGTCATACGTCATTTCATGACGACAGACGTAACACGACACTGTCATTATTTTTACGCCATCTAGAGGGCGCATGACTTTAAAACTTTTAGCTTTCCTGTAGCTCAGTGGTTAGAGCGTGGCACTAGCAATGCCAAGGTCATGGGTTCGATCCCAGGGATTGCACATACTCAGATACAAATGTATAGTATAATGCAATGTAAGTCGCTTTGGATAAAAGCGTCTGCCAAATGCATAAATGTAAATGTAAATGTAAATGTAAAACGTAAATATAGGTCTTAAAAAGGTGCTTGAAAAACGGAGGACAGTCTGCTGCATTTCCAACACTTGTAACACAGTTCAGTGGTTGGGGTGCTTTCCATAGGGACCCCTAATGTCGTCACTCGATATAACGTCGAATGTGACTGACTGACCGATTGAGAGAACAGAGACATTATGTCCTCCTGCCACAACCCTGAACCACCGCTGAATGGCCAGGACCACGTCTCAGCTCCTCAGCATAAACCTGAATGAGAGAGCTGCTGGCAAGATTATATACCTGTATGTCCAGGAAGGACTCACTCACAAATTTTCATTGGCCATTTTTATATTACTCAGAGGTGAATGGAGCTCCTAAGTATGACCCCTAATGTCATCACTCGACATTACGTCTCCATTCCCTCCATCAGGGAATGAGGGTTACGTCAGTAACCTTGACATTCTACTGACTTTAAGTAACTTTGCAACTTATTCTACTAACCCAAAGCCAACCAAATGAGACTAACATAGTTGACATGTAGATGCAAAGTTACTTATAGTTAGTAGAATGTCTAAAGTGGACCATCGAAATAAAGTGTTACCCAGCAGGGAGAAGTCTGTCATTTCACCAGAGAACTGAGTTGTAAAATAACATATAACAACAAAAAACAAAAACAAAAAGAGAACTTTACATGGATGAATCAAGCACAATAAGATCTATAACATACATTTAGAAAACAGATTAATTTTGTGGCGATTTTATAGGTTCAGAAGAAAAATTTGAAGAATATTTCAGTTGTTTTTGTCCACACAGTGAAAGTCAGTGGAGTCAAAAACAACACTGTATCCTGATGTACAGATACATCCGATTGTATGGATTATCGAGAAGGGCGGGGACTTAAAAGTGGAGGCAGATGAAGACATGATTAAAGCGGACTAAATTATTGGAGAAGTCCTGCATGTCAACCGAGAGAAATTTGTCCTTTCACCAGAAGATCCAATTAGGATTTTTTTTTTTTTTATTAAGAGAGAGGGAAAAAAGAGAAACTTATGCACTGATGAATCATTCACAATATGATCTATAACAGACATTTAGGAAATAGGGTGAATTTTCCTTTTATGTCCATTTTAATACTATGCAAATCATTTGGTTATCATGACCTGAATTTTTCAAAAAAATTCTTTTGTTGTAGAGGCTGTTATTCCCATAAACACTGTGTGTGTAAGACAATCAAAACACTGCTCATTAATCTCTACTCACGTGGATTGTCTGTTCCTACTCATTGAAGTTGATTTTACTTGATGTTCTCATCAGTGGCAGTAGGACAGACTTCTGACTGGACCCATATGGTTGGGTGGAGGGATCCTGCTCAATGACATCAGTGTCAACAACAGTATACAGCATATCAAGTTCCATCAACATCAAAAGGAAACATGCAGTGTGTTCTTATCAGCTCACAGGATGTTCCTCACAGTGGCTTGCTCAGGCTGGCTAAGGAATGTTTTTTTTTAAATTCTTTCATAAAATTAAATTACAGTGTTTTGATATGATCTGTGTTCTCACGACTTTTGCGCCTTTGTTCTTTGACATAAAAATTCAAATATCTCTGTGCTTTACCCATATTTAAATCCTGTATAATTAAATTCAATCCAATTCAATTCACATTTATTTGTATAGCGCTTTTCACGATACATATCATTTCAAAGCAGCTTTACAGAGAATGCATGTCAACATTACAATTTAAAGAATGCAGTTAGCAAATAATGTAATAATTTACAATCACTGTTAGCAGTTTAACTGAACGTAGAAGCAATGAGCTCCTGGAAAAATGAATTACATTAACAATAATCAAGATATAGAATTTGTGCAATGTGCATGTTGATCCAGATGATTGCGTCTTCTCGAGTCCTCGCAGGAGTTGGCGCCGTCTCTTCACAGGTGATGGTCATCTGAGGTCTTCTTAAGAGGCTGGATCCAAACTGAAGCTGATGTACTCTCTAGTCACCTCGGGTGTCCCGAGGCAAAACAGAAAAGCAAATGGAGAGTAATTAGCGTAGCTGCTGTTCATAACATTAAGCAAAGATAGTCATGTGCAATTGATCTGATATGAGATGCATTATGTGAATGCTTGGCTAAAGAGATGCGTCTTTAATCTAGATTTAAACTGGGTGAGCGAGTCTGAGCCCCGAACATTATCAGGAAGGCTATTCCAGAGTTTCGGAGCCAAATGTGAAAACGCTCTCCCTCCTTTAGTGGACTTAGATATCCTAGGTACAACCAGAAGTCCAGAGTTTTGTGATCTTAAGGAGCGTGAGGGATTGTAGGGCGATAGAAGATCGGTTAAGTACACAGGAGCTAAACCATTTAGAGCCTTATAGGTCATTAGCAATACTTTATAATCGATACGGAACTTAATGGGTAACCAGTGTAGAGATGATAAAATTGGTGTTATATGATCATATTTTCTTGACCTGGTAAGAACTCTAGCAGCTGCATTTTGTACTAATTGTAGCTTTTTTATTGAGGAAGCAGGACAACCACCTAATAATGCATTACAGTAATCTAATTCAAGGAAATATATCTTATTAAAACTTACGCACAAGGCTAAGGAAAACAAGGCATTATGACCTTGCTTTATACTATATGATTTAGCATAAAACCCAGCTGGCATATTCACAGGTGAATCAACGTCATGGATCAAGGGTGAATGTTCTTGAGTTTGCAAATCAAACCAACATTATCACAATGTAGTTTCAATGTCTTTTATAATGTCTAGTTAAAATTTCAGTGTTGATTTCAATGTTGAAGTATTTGGTTGACCTTTTTACGACCATTTAGCATTAAACATAGTTTCAATGTTTTTTTTCAACATTGAAACAACAACTGAAATTATTTCAACCACATTTAAACAGAGTCACGTGCCAGCATGGAATACATGCAATTTGTTTGCTACAGTAACTAGACAGCCCAATATCACAAGAAAATGTAATTATTTTACATAAATTTGAATCAAATGAAAATGTTAGATTTTTAGAAAGAAAAAAAGAGTAAGTATGAAGGTCCACCCCGAACCCCACTCAACCCTAAACATAACGGATACTGGGGCATAAGCAGATCATACGAAAGCATTACGGATGAGATCATTTATACAAATTAGCCACCAATTTAATTACCAAAACATAAAATAGTTACAAATTGTAATGAGATTGTTTTGAACCGGAAAGTAAATTAGACAAGACAATAGGTGTGTTCAACTTTAGTTGGATGTAACGGAACGGCAAGATTTATCACTTGTAGTCAGGGAGGAGATGAAAATGGATACATGAAGTTGGACACTTTCTGCTTTTGAAGTGACTCACACGCGGTGTTTGAGCTGCTCTAGAGAAGCTGCGTGGAATGAGCCAGCTGGCTGCTCTGGAATCGCTCCTACTGTACTTTGATGGCAAACATTATAGTAATGTGCCATCTGTGTCATCTCAAGTCAGACAAAATTTCTAACCGACATGCACTGCTTCAAGTGAGACACTGATCGGTCTGTACAGCACTGCATTAAATCGAACACACCTATTAGCTGGGCTTGATTTACCTATATATTTGATTTGTTTGATTGATCATGAAAAGTAACAAAATTGTTTACCTTGCTGATACTTGTTTTTGATTGGCATTAGCTTGTTTACATTATTTCTCAATTAGCAAGTGAAATTACTAAGCTAACTACATATAATTATGATAGTCTATTTAAACGGGTAGGTTTAAGGGTGGGTTAAGGTGTAAGGGATGGGTCAAAAGTGTAATTATAAATGTCATTCACGAGTTCATGTGCCCATAAAATCTTAGCGTAAGTGGTAAACAGATTTGGCTTGCTGTCTGCTATAGAGGGGCTCGGAAAGGATATTCTACTCGAGCTCTGATTGCCCCCCTATAACAGGCAAAAATAGTACAAAAAGGAGGAGAAGGGGAGGAGGAGGGATGCCGAAAGAACTAACAACAGGAAGAGGTAAGATGCTGGTTTTATCTTGGTATTAATTGGAAGATTAGATGGGCGTACTCCTCCCGAAATTACGTTTATTAACTTCACTTACAGAAATTAATTACAGATGTAATTACATGATGGTATTTTTTTATTTATTTAAGTACAATGTAAAACATGTATGTACACAATAGGGGTGTCGCAATATACCGGTATTGACGATAATCGTGATATTCAAAGCATGAAATATCGATATCGTGTTAATTTAGGGTGTGACAATATACCGGTATTGACGATAACCACAATATTTAAAATGAATAGGACTCTTATGATATCATGACACCTAAATACTCCAGCACCAGTACCTGGTTGACCTCTCAGGTGGCAGTATTGCACCTTAACGCTGACACCTGTCAAACAAGAAGAAGTACGCAGAGCGCGCAGCTATAGAAGAAGAACCATGTCGCCCGGCGGGAGAGTGAGAGGCTCTGTCTACACCCGAAAAAAAGTAAGCTCGACAGTATGGGAGTTTTTCAGCTTCCAAGAAAACAGCCCAATCTGCAGAATTTGCCTAGCTACAGTCAGTGCGTAGGGTGGCAACACCACCAACCTTTTTACCCACCTCCGTGTCCATCACCCTGCGGATTACCCATTTTACAGAGAGTAAGTTGCGATTATTTTACTAGTCATGGAATGGGAAATGTTATATTAACCTGTTAACAGTAATTTTCTGTGTTCATATATTTAAATAAAGGGTGATTCTTTTAATAAGGCTCGTCTTACTCAGCGTGATGTGCATGCAGTTATATGCCCTCAAAATTCAAGATACACGGGCATTTTTGCTTCGAAGAGTTTTTGTCATTATCATATGATGATCATGTAATTGTATCACACGAGCAAAAAATCAGTTTTCCCCAAAGCAGCACAAATGCAATGTTCATTTAACTTATTGTTAAATGAACAATGTGAGTTAAATTTTAGACACAGTATTGTTAATATTGTTTTTTGTTTTTTTTTATTTCGCCAACGAAAATTTCAAAATTATGAACAGCTGAACAGCTGAACAGAGTCCACTGAATCCGCGTTTAGAACGAATCAGTTTAATGATTAAAGCTGCAGTCCGCTATTTTTGGCCCACTAGCGGTTAATAAACAGAACTGCACGCGTCCTTCGGAACAACATTGTAGCCGGAGCTACTTTTCTCCGTGTATGTCTATGGCGAGTCACGCAGTTACTGTGATACTCTGTGGCGAGTCCTACCAGTCCAGTCTGAAATAGTCTGAATATAAACACTTATTATAAGTATACTATAATGATTCAGGGCAAGACAAAAACACGGTTTGGAAAATGGATTCATGTTGTACATTCTCATTATATAATTTTTGTACATTTTGAACACAAAAAAAGTTACGGACAGCAGCTTTAAATGACCCATTCAATAAAGATGGTCACTTGCTTGCTTCCTGAATGAATCAGTCATTTGAACAAATCGGTTGAATGAATCACTCACTCATTAATACAGTGACTTGCTGCCACCTACTGGCGGTTTAGTTTCATATTTAAAGTACATTTTAATTAAAAAGTTAAAATTAGAAATAATTCCATATTTAAACATTGAATTAAATTTATTTAGAAAAATTGTAAATGCTGTGTAAATATATTAATGCCACTTCTCATTCTGTGTCACCTCTGTATTGCAAAGATGGATTTTGTTGATAATGATTTCATTTGATTGATAAGTATTAATTCCCTAGTATTAATTCTTATTTCTTCAGGTCTTAAAAAGCCTTAAATTTGACTTTAAAATGTGCAGCAACCCTGAAAAATAAAAACTAAATAAACAAAGTAAAAATTAATTTGACTGATACAGTTTTTCCCCCCAAGGATTCTATAGACATCGCGATATATCGACATCGTGAATTCTTTTGGCCACAATAACCGTGGTGTGAAAAATCTAATATCGTGACAGCCCTAGTACACAATAAGTGTATTGTATCAAATGATACCAAATGATAATTTAAATGTAAGTACATAGTAGTTATGACCACCTAATATAAAGTGGGACCCCAAAAGGAAAATGAAACACCTTTAGTGGAAAGGCAGTCTCTCATACTGCCATGTTGTTTCATATGGAGTGGAAATTGTCCAAAAATAGCTTCCTTGTCATAAAATGACAGATTGAAATGATTCCCCACTCCAGGGAATGGTTTTCGATGCTTGTGCTGTTGTACATTTCTCAGTGGGGCAAATACACTACTATATTTTATAACATCATAAATTGCTATTTTAGGGCATTTTGAATTTTCCAATGGTTTGCTTGGTTGTTCAGTTTCCCGTCTGTTGTGAATCTAGAAACACACTTTTCTTTAACTAGAGGCAAATCCACCAACATTGAAAGGCTTTTTTTTTTTTTTTGGTGTAGGTGCCGTTGACATTGCTAAAGGCAAAGCTACACGTTGTTTTTGGTCAGCTCTTTCATCTTCTCTTTCAGCAGTGCTCCCTAGAAAATTAAATGCAGCAGATGTAGTTCTATGGTTTTCCTGTTTTTTTTTCTTCTCTTTTCTCTTTTTTAACTTTCTTCTGCCCCAGATCACTCACTCCGGGTTAGAGAGTGGGATCTGTTCCCACAGTAACCAGCCTGACAATAGGAGCACTGTCTGCTACCGATTCTTCTGTTTCCCAGTACATTAGCAGACTAAACACTTCCCTGACCACTGTCAGGGAGGCGTGTTTGTTTAGGAACAATGGAAGGAGACAGGAACAGGAGACATTTGTTTGCACTGTTGGTCGTCACTGGGTGACAGATCCTGAGGCTCCTCTGGGACCGTCTGAGAGATCAGTGCCCTCTGTTTTATCCTCAGCCAATACCTCAAACTTCTATCTTGCCGGTATAATTAGAAGTCTGTTTCTTTGTCCAAAGACTTTTTATTCTCTAATAGAAAAGGGGGGTAGAAAAGACTGTTCTGCTTTTGTGCTACTTGTCTATTTAAATATTTCAATATTGATTGTGGTGGAGAGGCTCCACTCCACCTTAGTTTTTCAGAAATGGTCAGAAAATCTATCAACCAAAACACACCTTTTAATAATGTGTTGTTGTTTATTTATTTGTTTGTTTTTTTGTTTGTTTGTTTTTCCATATCCAGGTCATTATCAAAATATTGTAACCAGTGTTGAGGGTAACGCATTACAAGTAACTTGAGTTAAGTAATTAGATTACTTTAACTAGTAAAGTAACGCATTACTTTTTAAATTTACAACAAAATATCTAAGTTACTTTTTCAAAAAAGTAACGCAAGTTACTGTTTCAGATTTATTGACTGACAGCGCTTCTTTCCCCATGTTAAGTGAAATAAAGTGCAGAGGTGTTGTGTGAAAATTATGTTTATTGTAGTTCTAGACTAAATGTGAACATGCATTTACTCGTCTCACTTGCACGAAAACATTCAGTGTTCCTCAAAATGAATAAAAACTGTGAAATGCGACCTCAGAATTTTACGCAAACCTGTAATAATGAACTATATTATATTACACAAATATACTTGATATATTTAATCTCACTTTATTAACCAATGTATTTGCTGCTGACCTTCAATTACCTAATTCAACCACACTAATAAGCAAAAATTACTTTAGGTTAGATTTAGAAATAAGAGTGTTGAACTTCCTTCTCCTGTATCCTCCTATTCTTCTTCAATCCACAATGGCAGCACAGCTGAAAGGTTTGTTTGAGTTGTGCCATCTACTGTTCAGGCATAAATATGCATTTCCTTCAGCCTGAGGCTTATTCATTTCACTTTTAGTGTGAAAGGGCATTTACATTTGCCCAAAAATATAACTTTTTTGTTATAATTACAAATCAAACAAAGCAAGCCCAGCCCAGGTGAGAAAAAGTAACACAAAAGTAATGTAACACTTTGCTTTTCATAAAAAAGTAACTAAGTAACGCAATTAGTTACTTTATTTAGAGAGTAACCCAGTATTGTAATGCATTACTTTTAAAAGTATCTTTCCCCAACACTGATTGTAACAAACCTGTCCTCTTATATTTTAGTCATGAAAAAGATTTCAAATACGCAATGAACTCTATGTCATTGCTCACATTTTTGCTCACATTTTTGTTAAAAATCTTTTGAATTTGTCAAGTGCCTGGGAAAAAGCTATATATTTGTTAATGTTTTATCATTTTGTTTTGGGGGTCAAAAATTTGAGCTAGGTCTAACATTTTTTTAATTTTTTTTAAGTAACTAATAATATACATAATTTAAAAATAATTTTGTTCCTTCTTAATCAATTGATGTTATCGATGATAAAGCCTGTATTTTGAAAATACAAAACGTTGTGGAAAGGTACTTCCAAGGTCAAAGTTCTAAGTAAAGAACAGGTTGTGTGCATGGTGATTTTAATAATTAATTGATATTTAAATTATGTTTGTTTTTTCTCCATATGGTTCGTTTCAAGATGTCATTAGTATTACATTGTTTAATTTTTGTGTGAAATATTTTAAGTATATATAATGTATTAATTATATTCGGATTAGAGATGAATAATTTAGAATAACTATTAATACCTATTACTGTAAAACACATTTTTTTTAAATAACAATTTGTTGCTGGTGTTACAACCATTTCTTAATTTGTGAAATACAATACAATAACACATTTAACAAAATGTTGCCCTTTGGTAGTAATGTATAGAATTTTAGGAGAAAAATAAACTTAACCGAATTCAAAACTTCTTTCTTTCTTTCTTTCTTTCTTTCTTTCTTTCTTTCTTTCTTTTATTTCTTTGAACTTTTTTACTTTTCAAATTTTTTTGTCGTGAATGACACATCCACAAGCCTGTTTAACTCATCCACAAGCCTGATTTTCAGCCCATAGTGATTTGCAATTATATTTTGTATGTTTGTATTTTTCGAAATACAGTTTATCAAAGCCAATTTCATTTAGTTAGTATAATATCTCTTGTGACACTTGGGAGTTTGTTGTCCTAGAGTCATTTTACTGCAGTTTGAACACAGACTGTGATGAGATATTTTTGGAACTAAAACGTTTAGGAATATATGCTACATGTACCAAAACAAACAATCCTATTTTTGGTGGCACAGTGTCTTTACCTACTATTCTGAATGCTGTTCTCACTTCATTCTCAAAAGTTTGACCCAAATATCCAAATCTCTGTTTTGCAAACTGTTGTATTGCCTCACACATTCACAGTTTTGTTCCATGATTGATAACAACAGTTTTGTCTTTGTCACCACTCATATTTTAATGTTCATTCATCTCTATATTGAGCGTGTGGAGTTTCATGCTCAAGCCCCTCCATATGCAGACAGACTGAGACACCTTCTGGTTTATTGTCGATTCAGTGAAGGGGTAATTGAGCCTTAATGATTAATCTATGGGGGTACATGAAGAAATGTTTAAACACTTTCATAAGGCACTATATCCAATATAAGGCCTCTACTAAGAGGAAGTAATGAATTTTGGTTGAATTTTTTTCTAATTTAAATGAGCATATATCTTTACTTTTAATTTGCTCCAGGGACTACGCATATGACCGTGCTCTAAAAAAGAGGCCCAGTGTAAGGTTGTATGAAACATGAGTCAAGCCCACTAACAAGCAAAGATCTGGGCTAAAGGGTGACACTTGGCCAGAAATCATGTGGGTGTCACAGAGCCCACTAGAATCCCTTAATGAACACTGGAGAATGTGTCTCAGTTGTCACTGAATTGGATCGCACACAAAAAAATGATCTCACCCCCCCTCCTCCCCTACCAGTTTGACAACAGTAATCATATGCAAAGTTTAAAGCATATTATTTCTTTCCCACAGAGTGCAGAAGTCACCAAAGGATGAACAATATAGAACTTTTTTTCCGAAGTATCAAACACAATTATAAACTAGAAATGTGTTACGCAGTCACACAAGAGGTTATTATAGGTTACCGATAATAAACTCACTAGACAGGCAAACACAGTGAATTCTTTCTACCTAAACCAGGTATCTGACATTCAAACCTGGCTTGTCATGATGGCATGATGGTAACATGGACTGAATAAAATGATACTTTGTTGCAGCCAAATTATATGTCTCAGAGCATATTTATGATTTTGTTCAAACTAGGGCTGTCTATATAACTCATTAATTTAATGAATTAGTTACAGAAAAAAATAACACATTAAAATTAATAATGCTTTTAATGTACCTGCCCCGTCCCAGAACTACGTTGGTCATTTCATGATGGTGACGAACATGATTCACTGCGAGATGTAGCCTTTAAAATGCAGTTAGAATGACCCTAAAATTCAAGATATCAGGGCAAAAATGACCCTGTATGAGTTTTTGTCTCATATTTACATCATGTTAAGCAATATCACATGAGCAACGACTGCAATCACACGAGTCTTGTTTTTGCACGAGTGCAAATGTGATATTGTGTTACATTTTAGACACAGTGTTGTTTGTTTTTGTTACCTATAAAGCCATAGCAGAACGATATTCTCCGAGCAACACGGCACGTGTTTTGGAATTAATTTGTGTTTTGAACGAATCAGGTAAAGCAATGATTCAATGGCCCATTCATAAAGAGAGCCATTTACTTAATTCCTGAATGAATCAGCCCTTTGAACGAATCGAATGAATGAATGACTTAAAGGGTTAGTTCACCCAAAAATGAAAATTCTGTCATTAATTACTCACCCTCATGTCGTTCCACACCCGTAAGACCTTCATTCATCTTCGGAACACAAATTCAGATATTTTCATAAAATCTGATGGCTCAGTGAGGCCTGCATTGCCAGCAAGCTACTAAAAACATATTTAAAACAGTTAATGTAAGTACAGTGGTTCAACCTTAATGTTATGAAGCAAAAACAAACCTTTTGTTTTGAATCAGTGGTTCGGAGCGTGTATCAAACTGCCAAAAACTATGTGTTTTATGTACCTTTAATGTAGGTCAAAAAAATAAATTAACCCTTTGAGCGGTACAGTCCCACATATGGGATTTTTATTTCTGTGCCCCTGGGCGTACGGTCCCACATATGGGCCACTTACTTGAATATATTTCGGGAGAAACTGAATTCACGTTGTAAATCCAACTGACAGGACTCTGCGAACTGCGGGGCAAACTTAGATGGCGGTGCCCATCTCGTGTTATAGATCAAGATAAAGATAATTTATAAAAGTTTTTAAATGACAAAACACACTCACTTATACATATTTGAGAATCGGAATATCAGATAGTTAATGACATGTTAAGTAAGTTTGTGAATATTTTAAATAAAAAAGGAAAACCAAAATAATAGCGATCCATCTGTCATACAGTGTTATTGTGGCTGCATTCAGCGTTCGTGACATGCATGACGCGTCCCCATGGAAACACTAAGGGCAAACGCATTAAAAAAAACTCTTGGAGGTCAGTTAGAATATTTTAAACTCACGCTTGAAAGGGTTAAGTACCTCTTTTGTGTTAACTGCAAATAAGGGTATGGCACTGGCAAAGCCAACATATCTTTCAACAGAAGACCTCACATCCTCTGTACTGCGTTGTAGTGTATGATGCTCTTGCTTTAGATGAGAAGTCCACTACTTCCTGTCACATTTGCTCAAACTATAGAGCTATTTGCAAGGCTGCTGTAACAAGCACTTGATGATGTGTACACCCCTCTGCCTCTCGACAGAACCTTGTTGGTTGACCCCAAAACTCTCAACATGCATTGTTAAAAGCTGCGAGTTAAGAGCTGTGTGTCCTTGGGGACAGAACAGAGAGTTCTGTGTAGCTAGAAGTCACAAAGTTACCACAGCATGTGTGACTTACATCTTTGATCTGGAGACATGCTTGATGAGGAATGCAGGTGCAAATTAATTGTCATAGATCTTTAAAAGGAATATGAGAGCATACCACAGTCACCTCATTTGACTTGCACTAAAGAGACCGTCTTGCCAGTATGACTTGTGTGGATATTTATTTGATTTTAAAAAGCAAAGGAAGTTTTACACCTACAGAAAGGAATAGGACATTTAATAGATGTCCACTCAATCAGATAGAAGACATGGCATAGAAAATGTATTTACATAAGATTCCTTATGGTGGCCACCATGTTGTGAGCCACATGCACATCTTACCATTTGACCAAATAAACAAAACATCATTCATCTATGTCAGTAGGTATCAGTATAAAAGTTTTTGTTTTTTTTAATTGATTGTATAGGAAGACAATTTGAAATTACTTACAATATAGAATGTGTAACTTTTATGATGTTAAAATATAATCTCACCGGAAGTAGTAGGTCATCTGACGACATTTCGCCTACTGCTTTAGGAATACTGTGAATTCCGACATACTTCTGTTTTCACATACTGTTTTTCACCTACTATATAGTAGGCAATTATGCAATTTCGGATGAAGCCACAGTGTGTTATTTTTTCTTATTTCTTATTAAATGTTTTATTTGTAGCTAGACATGAAATGCATGTTGATTCAAATAAGTCTTTGATCATTATTCCACTGCTAATATTGTTAAAGTTGGCACTATATGCATCTGGGCAGGTAATTGTTGTAGCATCTGCCAAATTCAAATGAGTCCCTCAGACTGCCAGATGGCCAGGTGAAGCATAAGCACTCTAGAGAACATGCAGGCTTTACAGCACTTCAGACCACACTCACTGTGGCACATAATGATTTTAGGATTGTGTGTGGCTACATGACCACCGAATCCAAAGTCTTGATTCTCCAAGTGAATCAACAGTTTCTGTGCTGACATTTCTTCCACAGGCACTTTGTAACTCAATACTGAGTGTTGCAAATGAGGACAGATAATGTGTATGCTATGCCCACTTTGGCACTTGCTAGTGCTTTTGTACATGACTCCATTTCACAAAAACATTATCTACAGCTGACTGAGGCATCTCTAGTAACACATAAATATGATGTTTATTCCCATGCGGCCCAACAAAAATATTTTCCCATCTAACAGGGAACATTCTCAGAACTTTGGTTAACATTCTGGCAAGGTTCCCTCAAAATAATGAACAAATGTTCTTCCAATAACATTAATAGAATGTGTGTTCAAAGTTAAATGGTTTTTAATAAAATTCTCAAAAGTTTGTACAAACATTTAAACATTTTTTATACAGGTATATAATTTTAAACGTTAATACCTGCTTTCAGAGAACATTTAAAGGTAAAGTTCCTCTAATTTTAAAATGATAAAATGGTACATTCCCTCCATGTTTTCTCTAACATTTGCATAACCAATCTTTTTTTTTAAACATTTAAAATAAACTTGACATTTTGAATGTTCAGAGAACATTCAGAAATAACGTTTTCATAACTTAATGGGAGCATTAACAAAATGTTTAACATACCTTTGTTAGCTAGGTTAGTTTGAGCTATTCTACTGCCTTTCTACTCTTCTTCCAAGTTGGCAATGCTGCATTTGAATTTATTTACCTGTGAGTTATGGATGACAAGGCCAAATCCACTAATTAGAAGCAGCACTTAGATACTTCTGTCCATGCAAGCAGTATTGATTTACAAAAAAAAAAAAAGTAAAAAAATAAAACATAAAAATAAAAAATAAAATGCAAGACAAAAGTATCAAATAGCATACTTAATAATATAAAATAGTAATAAATTAAAATGAAATTAGTAAAGTAAAAGAACATTTTGTAGATACGAATGGTATCTGAGCTCAGTGCACTGAAGACATTAAATAAAATTGCTTATACCAGGATTCTTGTGTCTAATTTATTCTGTTCATATCTACACAAAATAAGTAGTCATACATAATTCAAATGTTTTTTTTCTGGCTAAAGTTGTTGCATACCTAAGAAGACGCATATATAATCCCAAAGCAATTTTTAATATGCAACATTCTGGATGTGTATCATTACAGTGTGGCACACACACTTCTAGTTGTGTTGTTCTGTTTTTTTCTGGCTCATCCTGGCTTTTGACAGAACCTCATGCCAGGTCAAGTGGGCAGCAATTGGTTTGTTATTGGGGGTTACCGCAAGACAAAACATTTTAAATAAGCTATTTCTGAAAGAAATTGAATAAATACTTATAAAAATGGTGAAAACCTAAAAGAAAAACAAATATTAAAAATGGGACTCTATAACAGGGATGAATGGATGGATGGATGGAAATAAAAACCTTAGTTTATCTTATGCAGGGACATTCATACTTTTTAAGTGTAGCTTAAAGGGATAGTTCACCCAAAAATGAAAATTTGATGTTTATCTGTTTACCCCCAGGGCATCCAAGATGTAGGTGACTTTGTTTCTTCAGTAGAACACAAATTATGATTTTTTAACTCCAACTGTTGCCGTCTGTCAGCTTTATAATGCATGTCTATGGGAATTCCATCTATAAGAGTCAAAAAACACATGCACAGACAAATCCAAATGAAACCCTGCGGCTTGTGATGACACATTAATGCCCTAAGACACGAAACGATCAGTTTGTGCGAGAAACGAACAGTATTTATATACTTTTTTATATTAGTGAGGTCAGAAAACACGTTCTGATGACAGAAGTGATGTCTCGCGCTTTGCTTCAATGAGTGCGAGACATCACTTCCGTTGTCAGGGCGCGTTCAGACCTCACTAACCGGATGCGCAGGGTAGTTGGACATAGTGGTGTTTTAGAGGTAAAAAATTATATAAATACTGTTCGGTTTCTCGCACAAACTGATCGTTTCGTGTCTTAGGACATCAATGTGTCATCACGAGCCGCAGGGTTTAATTTGGATTTGTCTTTGCAGTTTTTTTTACACTTATAGATGGAATTCCCATAGACATGCATTATACGGCTGACAGACGCCAACGGTTGGAGTTAAAAATCATTATTTGTGTTCTACTGAAGAAACAAAGTCACCTACATCTTGGATGCCCTGGGGGTAAGCAGATAAACATCAAATTTTCATTTTTGGGTGAACTATCCCTTTAAATGTCCAAATTGTATACCTATTAATAATAATAAATTGTAAAGAGTATGCTGTAAGACTGGATATAATAAGACAACACTGAATGGGGGAAAGTGAGAGTGGAGAACACAAGATCTCATCTGCGTGGTGTATCTTAATCCATTATCACAAGCACCATGGGACCACAGTGTCTTGCTGGGCGTTTAATCTGCTAAGCATCCACTCTATTAGTATCTCATATAAGATACATGAAGGTTTGCATATAATTTTGACTTAATTACTTGCATAAATTAGAGGCTGATTATTGTAATTTTTGCATTTGAAGCAAAACCAGTTTAAAGATTTTATTCTTCTCTAATGAGCGAGGGCCAGTTGGGAAAAAGGCAACCATGTGGGAAAATGAAAGCTTTTGGCGCCATGAAAACAGGCTGGATTTTTTAAAATGAGACAATAATCTTTAATTCACGGATAATGCTGTGAGGTTGCTGGAGGGCAGCCATTGATCAAGCTGATCAGAGGGAGGACATTAAAACCTTCATTATTTCAGCTCCCACCCCTGGGAGCATTTCTCAGAGCTCTCATATAAAATCTCACACTAACAAATATTGGCAGGTGTGTTGGCATTGAGTCAAGTAGGGCTTTTTTTTTTCTTCTTTTTTTTTTAGCACTGTAACAGTAAACAGCAACATTTCCCAGCATTTTTTAAAGGTTTAGGTTTATCCTTTAGGGCATCTTCCAAGTGAAATACATTTTCAGTAATTGGCTTTTCTTCCATTCAGTGTGTTTGTGCAAGACTACCACTTTAATTTCCTGTTGACTGATAATGTTCTGTAAAATTGTAGTAGTCTCAACCTGGCATGGATATTCGGCAGTTCTATATTCCTGCTTGATAAAATATTAAACTGACATTTTAAAAAAAAATATATAAATTTTCTATCAATTAATTGAATTTGGTATGAATTTGAAATAATTTCACTTCATTGGTTTGAGTCGATTTTTTTTTCATGTATGGAAAAAATATATTTTATAGGTAATTATTCATACATAGGTTTCTCCTCAATTTCATTTTATTCTGCAATATTCCTGTTCTTATAACTATTTGTTTGTGGTGTTCGTTGTTTTTTCTCACTTTAAAACAGTTGTGTTTGATAAAATTATAGAAATTTATATAATTATACAATTTAAATTAATCCGAATGAGCCGGTTCAACTGACTGTCAAAGTCTGATGAGTGAGTTGACGATACAATGCGTTCAAATAATGACTGTATTTGAATGTTTTATTGATATATCATGACACTGAGTTGTTAGAAAAGAAATGCATAGTGACATCATTGCATGATGACGCAGGAACCTATGAATTGGCTTTTTGAATTGATTCATTGAGCCGAACAAAAAGAACCGGTTCGTGGAAATGAATCGGATTTTGCATCTCTAGAATAAACACACACGACGATGAAGATAAAGGCAAACAGGTTATATTTAATAAATCCAACAGATAATAAAAACAGGAACCGAGCTACGTACAACACATCCACAATAGACAAGACCGGACACTAAACCAGAACTGAACATATACAGGTGATAATGATGATGATGATATGAGTGCACAGCTGAACATAATTAGTGTCCGTGACAAGTCCAAACAAACGTGACTGTGACAGCAACGTCTTCTTTAACGACTTTGCCTTTTCACTTTAAGGTGGCCTAGCGTTGAAACAGACTAGAACAAAGGTTCCCATCTGGGGATACCCCAGACCAGGAAGGTCCCAAGTTCCAGTTTAAATTCCTTTGAAATTCCTCCTATGTTTTTGGGTAAAAAAGAAAGATAATTTCTTAAACCTCTCCTTGCCTTGGGGCCCGTGTCACAACACCCTAATGTTTAAATGTGTAATTCCCTTTCAAGGGAACTCTACGCTGCGTAATCGCAGCCCGAAAACACTGTCATTCAGCTTCTGTGTCTTCAGCAAGCGCTTTGTGTGATACTGTCTGTCTATTTATTGTTGTCTTTGAGAATTGAGTTTGTGAAAATGGCGAGTGAACAACATTACAGGAAGTGTGTGCACCCTTGTCCGCGTTTTATCCCGGACGGGGACACACATGAAATGTGTGTTGTTTGTTTGGGAGCGCAGCATGCCCAGGCAGCTCTCGAGGGAGCTGCTTGTGTGCATTGTGACCAGCTGCCGCTGCGTACGCTGCGCTCCCGCCGAGCCCTCTTCGAGGAGGGTGGCTCGGCTGGCGTTCCTCGAGGCTCGGGTCCCGCTTCTGCTGAGGCAGGGCGGCGCCTTATGTCTTGGGGTTCGCAGATGGATGTAACAGAGGGGTTAGAGACGGGCCCAGCCTTATCTCTGCCCTCACCTGTTGCATCCGCAAGTGTGTCTATTCGGAGGCAGGAAGCACGCGTTGCGGTTTCTTCCGCTCCGGTAGATACGGTCACGTTAATGGCGTCTAGTTCTGAGGAGCTAGATGTTGTTAGCGTGGCCACGGGGGAGTCTGAAGATCCGCCACTTCAGTCTCCCGCCAGCGAGGAGCTTATGGAGGTGCTTTCTCGTGCTGTTGCTAGGTTAAATATCGACTGGCCAGCCGAAAAGCAAGAGCAGGCCGTGAAAAGTAAGCTGGATGAACGCTTTTTGCCATCTTGGTCTGCTCAGCCTCCACGTCGGGCATTACCCTTCTTTCCAGATCTCCACACTGAGGTGTCGAGATCCTGGAAGAAGCCGGTATCCACCCGTGTTTACACACCTCAGACTTCCGTATATAGCAATGTGGCAGGAATGAGGAAACACGGGTATGGGGCGATGCCAAGAGCGGATGAGACGCTTGCGAGCCATCTCTCCCCGCAGGCGGCATCGTCCCTCAAAGCCCCGACGTTGCCCACTAAGCCGCTCAAGACCACTTCAGCGCTAGTGGGCAAAGCGTACTCGGCAGCAGGTCAGGCTGCGGCATGCTTGCATACGATGTCCATCTTGCAAGCATATCAGGCTGATCTGCTGAAGGATTTGGGGGAAAGTGATGAGGTTGGGGCTGATCTGATTCAGGAGTTACGCCTTACTGCCGATCTCGCTCTCCGTGCCACTAAGGAGACAGCTAAGTCTGTCGGTCGTTCTATGTCTTCCTTGGTGGCTACGGAGCGGCACTTGTGGCTTAATCTCACCGAGATTAAGGACAAGGACAAGGCGTTTCTCCTAGATGCCCCACTAAATCCTTCCAACCTGTTCGGTGATGCTATTTCTTCCGTCACCGACAGGTTCCAAGAGGTGAAGAAACAGTCTGCAGCCTTGCAGCAGTTTCTCCCTCGACGGGCCCAAATTCCCCCTGCTGCCGGGCGAGGGCAGCAGGGACCGAGTACAAGCTCCTCGCAACACAGACAACACCAAAGGCAGAGCGTTGCTACCCGGGGTCCCCCTCCGAGGAGTTGGGAACCGGGTCAGCGCGCTCAGCCGAAGTCCTCGAAGGGCAAGACAGATCTGAGGGCTGTCATTGCCGCTAAGAGGGCTTCGAAGAAATCCTGACGCCAGAAGAACTGTCAGGATTCTGAGGGCGATCCCCACCGAGGTCATACAGCATTCACCTCATTATACGGTGCCTGTGTGTCTTCGGTGCCCTCAGGGGGGCGCTCTGCCAACCCCGCCGCTATGCCGGGGCGCAGTGCTTCTCCGCGTGTCACCCGAGGGTGGCGCGCTGTCTCTAAATATGAGTCATCCAGATCAGTTGTTCCCTGCCGGTCCGCCGTTACAGGGCACTGTGCTGGGTGCTCATGTTCCACCAGAGGCCAGCCTCGAGAGGCTGGTTCCCTTAGTAGATTTTTTGTCAGAGTGGAAAAATCTGTCAAAAGTATCTCAATGGGTCCTGCGAACTATAGAAAAGGGGTATGCAATTCAGTTTCGAACACGCCCACCCCGATTCAACGGGATTCTGACCACGGTGGTAGATCCCGAGCAGGCTCTGGTGTTGGCACAGGAAGTTCAGACACTCTTGCAAAAAGGAGCAATAGAAAGGGTTCCTCCTCCCAGCAAGGAGTCGGGTTTTTACAGCCGTTATTTCATTGTGCCAAAGAAAGACGGGGGATTACGGCCGATTTTAGATCTACGACAACTGAATCGAACAGTAGCAAAGCTCAAGTTCAAAATGCTTACTATAAAGCATGTCGTGTTACAAATCAGATCCGAGGACTGGTTTGTGACGATAGATCTGAAGGACGCGTATTTCCATGTGTCAATCCTCCCGCATCACAGAGAATTCCTGAGGTTTGCTTTCGGGGGCGAAGCATACCAATATCGGGTTCTTCCCTTCGGTCTAGCGCTGTCACCCCGTACTTTTACAAAATGCATAGATGCGGTTCTAACGCCCTTGCGTATGCAGGGCATCCGCATTCTGAATTACATCGACGATTGGTTGATTCTCGCTCAATCAGAGCAGATGGCGGTTCAACATCGAGGTGTTGTTCTCGCTCATATGGAAAAGTTGGGGTTGAGACTAAACGCGAAGAAAAGTGTTCTTTCTCCAGTACAGAGAATCACTTATCTGGGCGTGATATGGGACTCGGTGATTATGAGAGCCCGTTTATCTCCGGCTCGAATAACATCAATCCTCAATACAGTCTCGGACATAAAGCTAGGCCAGTCACTCACTGTAAAACAGTTTCAAAAACTGTTGGGTCTGATGGCAGCAGCATCCAACGTTATACCTTGGGGCTTGCTGAACATGAGACCCTTACAGTGGTGGCTCAAAACCAAGGGGTTCTCACCGAGGGGGAATCCATTTCGTATGATCAGAGTCACGCGGCGCTGCTTACGTGCTCTGGCCATATGGAAGCAACCTTGGTTCCTATCCCAGGGACCTGTGCTGGGAGCTCCCAGTCGTCGCGTCACGCTAACGACGGATGCATCCCTCACGGGTTGGGGAGCGATCATGAGTGGTCGCTCAACATGGGGTCTGTGGCAGGACCATCGTCTCACATGGCACATAAATTGTCTGGAAATGATGGCGGTATGTCTAGCACTGAGATACTTCCTCCCAGATCTCAGGGACAAACATGTGTTAGTTCGATCAGACAACACATCAGTAGTCTCGTATATAAACCGACAGGGGGGTCTGAGATCACGCCCGCTTTACAAGCTGGCGAATCAGATCCTCCTGTGGTCCCAGGGGAAACTGCTATCCCTCAGAGCAGTTTACATCCCTGGGTACCAAAATGTGGGAGCAGACATCCTGTCGAGGCAGGGGCCGAGGCCCGGGGAATGGAGACTTCACCCGGATGTGGTGAAGCTCCTTTGGGAGAACTACGGCGAAGCCAGGGTGGATCTGTTTGCGTCTCGAGGGACGACTCACTGTCCACTGTGGTTCTCCATGACTCACCCAGCACCTCTTGGGCTGGATGCTATGGTACAGCCGTGGCCGAGGCTACCGCTGTACGCATTTCCCCCGATCGCTCTGCTCCCGGGAGTTCTGGACAGGGTTCGCCGGGACGGGGCCCGTCTATTATTGGTAGCCCCGTTCTGGCCAACTCGGATATGGTTTTCGGACCTGGTCTCTCTCCTAGACGGCTCTCCGATGGAGATTCCGGTCAGGAAGGACCTTCTATCACAGGCGGGCGGTCTAATACTGCATCCCCGCCCGGAGTTATGGAATTTGTGGGCGTGGCCTCTGAGGGGGCACGTCTCATAGATTCCGGTCTCTCAACTGAGGTTGTTGAGACCATACTCCAGTCCAGAGCTCCATCCACGAGGAAACTCTACGCCTTGAAGTGGAGATTATTCACTTCCTGGTGTGAAGATCACCAGTGGGATCCAGTTAACTGCCCGGTTAGCGCGGTGCTGGACTTCCTACAGGAGAGATTTTCTGCAGGGCTATCCCCCTCCACGCTGAAGGTGTACGTGGCGGCCCTAGGTGCTTACCACGCTCCTTTAAGTGGGGTTTCTTTGGGGAGACACCCGCTTATTACTCGTTTCCTTCGTGGCACTTTGAGGATGAGACCTGCAGTACGCACGAGAGTTCCGGCATGGGATTTGGCCACTGTGCTTCAGGGCCTTTCTATGGCTCCCTTCGAACCTATCGAAGAAGTTGCAGAAAAATTTCTAACACTAAAAACAGTGTTTCTTCTTGCTATCTCGTCTCTTAAGAGAATTGGTGACATTCAAGCCCTGTCGGTTGCTCCATCGTGCCTGGAATTTGCGCCTGGTAATGTTAAGGCATTTCTGCATCCCAGAGTGGGATATGTTCCTAAGGTTCTCACTAATACTGTGAGGCCTATTGTACTACAGGCCTTCGGTCCTCCTCCATTTACGTCATCGGACCAGGAAAAATTGTATCTGCTATGTCCAGTGAGGGCATTAGATGCTTATGTACATAGAGCTTCTTCATGGAGAAAATCTGAACAGTTGTTCGTTTGCTTCGGCGCACCAAGAAAAGGTCTGCCGGCATCTAAGCAGAGGATGAGCAAGTGGGTGGTTGAGGCTATCTCACTTGCATATGAGTCGGTTGGACAGCCTTCACCTTTGGCTGTCCGGGCTCATTCTACCCGGAGTATGGCTGCCTCCAAGGCATTTATTTCAGGGGTTTCCCTTAATGACATTTGTGATGCGGCAGGCTGGTCCTCACCGCACACTTTTGTTAAGTTCTATGAACTAGACCTCGGCTCCACTCCAGGAGCTCAAGTGCTACTGTGAACTGTGCGCCTCGGCCTCACACGATCGGTCACTTGGTACTATGGCGGCGTTGGTATAGCGTTCCCATAGCGATTACGCAGCGTAGAGTTCCCTTGAAAGGGAACGTCTCGGTTATGTATATAACCTTAGTTCCCTGATAGGGAACGAGACGCTGCGTATCCTTGCCATACTGCCTTCTTGCCCGATAAGCGACTTGCTTCAGACTTTGAGAAGCTGAATGACAGTGTTTTCGGGCGGGTTTTATAGTTCCTGGTCGGTGACGTCACCCGCCTATGACGTTCCGTCTCCTGATTGGACAGATTTCATACGTGCTTCATGACGACATCACGCAGGGCGTTCCCATAGCGATTACGCAGCGTCTCGTTCCCTATCAGGGAACTAAGGTTATATACATAACCGAGACGTTATTCATGTAATAATCAACCATTAATAGTGTTAATTTATTTCACAATTTTGTCAAATTTATTGAAGTGTATAGTTTGTACCGTTGTAGTATGTCAAGGTTGTTACTGGTCATCACTGTGGTTAATTAAAGGATTATTCCACTTTTAAATAAACTTTTCCTGATAATTTACTCACCCCCATGTCATCCAAGAGGTTCATGTCTTTCTTTCGTCAGTCGAAAAGAAATTAAGGTTTTTGATGAAAACATTCCAGGATTATTCTCCTTATAGTGGACTTCAATGGCCTCCAGATGGTTGAAGGTCAAAATTACAGTTTCAGTGCAGCTTCAAAGGGCTTTAAACGATACCAGACGAGGAACAAGGGTCTTATCTAGCGAAACGATCGTTCATTTACAAAAAAAATACAACTGTATATGCTTAATAAACACAAAATATCGCCTTGAACGTACTTCTGCTTTCCGCATTCTTCAAAACGCTTACGCTGTATGTCCTACGCCTTCCATGTTCTACTTACGGAAAAAAAAACTAAACTGGCGCCGCGTTCGTTCCGTAAGTAGAATAGGGAAGGCGTAGGACTTACAGCGTAAGGGTTTTGAAGAATGCGGAAAGCGGAAGTAAGTTCAAGGTGATATTTCGTGTTTATTAAGCATATACAGTTGTATTTTTTTTTTTAAATGACCGATTGTTTCGCTAGATAAGAGCCTTATTCCTCGTCTGGTATCGTTTAAAGCCCTTTGAAGCTGCACTGAAACTGTAATTTTGACCTTCAACCGTCTGGAGGCCATTGAAGTCCACTTTCCGCTGATTGGTCAACCAAAGATCAAGCCGCGCAACAGTAGATATATCCGATACATTTGTATGGATTATTACAGAGTTTATTGCAACTACATTTAATCTCGCTCTCATCAAACAGCCAGACTAATAAATAGCTCGACACAACCTGTGCCAGAGCAGAGCCTAGACAGAGCTTTTCCCGCCCATGTAGAGATCGAATATTCAAGCCGTTTATCCATTTTGGTTTTATTGTTTTTCCATTTGGCGGATTAGAACAAAGTGTGATTAAATCAAAAAATAAAATATGAAAAAACGACTCGAGATTTGTTTATTAATTCTCATGAGGAGGGTCGAATATGCGATAAATGAATGCTTTCTTCGTTTTTCCGTTTAGAAGACAAAAACGAAATAAATTATCCGAAGGTACACGGACCGTTTCACTATACACAAGTCAACATTTGTTTAACTACAAACAGAAGACATAAAGCAGAATTCACTTTACTTGTTAAGAAGCCAAAAAGACTGAAATAAGACAGATGGAAATGCTCGCATTAACTGCCATTTTGTCTGGATTTTAATGTAACTGTGACAGTTTACTTCACTCCAAAGTAGCCACTGGGCTTGACTGACTGCACTGTGACCGACAGGGTCCTGAGAAAAAGGCTGTTCTTCCTCAAATGTCTGCTTCAGATTGACCTGACATGCCTGCTGTGAGATTGATAGCCTGTGGTTGTGGCTTCCTAGGCCTTCAACCGAGTACAGTTCACCCTCTTCCAGCCTCAGAGGATAGATGGCTCTATAGAAGGCTGACATCACTAATCCATCAGTCAGAGATGATAGCACTATATCTGAACCAGACTGCTTGTGAGCTTGTAAACATGATCCGGGAACATATGCCTGTGAGGCCTTTCAGACATTCCATGCTGGTGAGGTTGAAGCTAAAGTTTTTTCAAATTGCTTACACACAACATGCAAAATGTCACATATATCTTTCAAAAGCGAACACTTCATTCAAAACTATTTTGACAATTCTAAAAATAATATTTTTGTGTAGTAACTCCACACACAAACATAAAATGATTAGCCACATGCCAAACTACACACAGAGGTGAAAAAAATGTAAAACACTACTCTCTTGTGTCTTTTGCTTGTTCAGTGTGCAGTGGAGTGTACAGGAGTTTGTCATAGCCCTTACACATACAATGCATGTGCATAAATACACTGATACAGTATGTATGCACAACTAATGGATTTTACACAGTTATGGAACTGAACTGAATATACAAAACTGACTTGAGTTGAATAAAGACTATTGGCTGGTTAGAGCTGCCTTACAGCAGAATTTGAATTTGTTACAATTGTGATACTGCTGTGAAACAATCTATACTGTATAAAACGCTTTAGAAATAAAGTTGACTTTCTGACTTGGCATGTATGCACATTCTGTGTGTGTGTGTGTGTGTGTGTGTGTATATATATATATATACATAGTTCTTTCTGGTTCTCGAATCTGATTGGCTGAGAGGTCTTTTCAGCCATGTGATATTCTACCAGTATCGCCCCGGGAACCATTTCACCATTTGAATCACTCCGCTGTCAGCATTCTCACAGTGAGTGTCATGGCAGATGAGCAAACCACCATATTTTTATAGGTACTACTGTTATTTTGTAACGGAATGTAGTTTTACGAGTTTTTTAGGTGAGAATATAGTTGTTTAGACCTCAGATATGTGATTTATATGTAAACATATCGCCTATTTGAAAATTAGTTTAGACGCTTTCGGAGATGCGAGCTCCAGGCCGTCAGCGACCATTCAGCGCTCATGTACCCGCAGAGAACAGCTTCATCCCAGCTAGTTTTTCGTGAATTTGCCGCTGACTCTTATGTAGATATTGTTTAAACATGAGGTAGGCTATAATTCGCTTGGGGTATATCAAACGGGCAATGGTCTTATTAATCTATTACTTGTTCCATAGATAATAGATTTGGCTTAAGGGCTATATTTACATTGAAATTAAAGGTGCCCTAGAATGCTTTTTCACAAGATGTAATATAAGTCTAAGGTGTCCCCTGAATGTGTCTGTGAAGTTTCAGCTCAAAATACCGCATAGAATTTTTTTTGTAAATTTTTTTAACTGCCTATTTTGGGGCATAATTAAATATGCGCCAATTCAGCACGCTTCCCCTTTAAATGCTCGCTCCCCCTGCCCCCAAGCTCGCGACTCTATTATACATTGCATAAACAAAGTTCACACAGCTAATATAACACCTTAAAATGGATCTTTACAAAGTGTTCATCATGCAGCATACCCGATTATGTAAGTATGATATTTATTTGGATGTTTACATTTGATTCTGAATGAGTTTGATAGCTTTAGCCCGTTAGCCACGGAGCACTAACATTACACACCGTTGGAGAGATTTATAAAGAATGAAGTTGTGTTTATGAATTATACAGACTGCAAGTGTTTAATAATGAAAATAACGACATGACTCTGATCTCCGTGAATACAGTAAGAAACGATGGTAACTTTAACCACATTTAACAGTACATTAGCAACATGCTAACGAAACATTTAGAAAGACAATTTACAAATATCACTAAAAATATCATGTTATCATGGATCATGTCAGTTATTATTGCCCCATCTGCCAATTTTCGCTATTGTCCTTGCTTGCTTACCTGCATAAAGTCTGTTGATTCGGCTGTGCACAGCTCCAGACGTTAATACTGGCTTGTCTAATGCCTTGAACATGGGCTGGCATATGCAAAAGTTGGGGGCGTACATATTAATGATCCTGACTGTTGCGTAACAGTCGGTGTTATGTTGAGATTCGCCTGTTCTTTGGAGGTCGTTTAAACAAATGAGATTTACATAAGAAGGAGGAAACAAAGGTGTTTGAGACTCACTGTATGTCATTTCCATGTACTGAACTCTTGTTATTCAACTATGCCAAGGTAAATTCAATTTTCAATTAAATGGCACCTTTAAATCCTGTACTAACTAGAGCATTGCTTTTGTAATGTTTGACTGAACTGTTTACTTGTGTTTATTCCATTTTACTTCTTATACTGTTATAATGGCTATTGTTAAAAATATCATTGTTCAATAAATAATAATTTATATAAATAACATGCCGTATTTTTTGGTATTGAGAAAGAGTCCATTAGGGATTTTGACTTCAGTGAAAGTTACATTAATACGCCATGAGATGGCGACAAAGTCTGTCTTTATGAGTGAGTCAGTCAGTCGCAAATACTTTAATATTGAAATGGACTAAAACAAGGAATCAAGGACATTGTTTTTAATTTAAACATCTTACGGAACTGACAAATGAATTGACTAGTGCTGTCATGGGAATGTCTTAAATGTTAAAAGGACAAAAACAAAGATATCGCGTTCCTCAGCAGACATTCAAACAGATTTTTTCATTATGAATTTAAGACTGACCTGAAGAATATCAGCTAGATGCAGGTAATACAATCGTTCAGGCGATCTCTCTCTCATAATACTCTACATATTACCGTAACTTTCAATGAAGCAACTCAACATTCCTTTGTTACTAGTTCTAAAGTGATGATTTAAAATTATATATATATATACACACACACACACACACACACACCTGTGTGTGTAGTACAGAATATGATGTTAATTAGCAAGCAAAGTTGTTGTTTTTTATTTATATATTTTTAACAAGGAATTGTTTGAATTCAGCAGTCCAGTCTAAAACCATCTCCACTGAACTTTTAATTAGCTTGCACTTGGTCTTGTGCCAAACTTGTCAAAGTGAATACAGAAACAAGCTGTAATTGGGTTAGCTTATCTGGCATGCCTTTTATTTTTTATATGTATTTATTTATTTTGCTTCATATGGCTAATAAGACAATGCCTGTTAACCTTTGTAGTTATTAACAGTATTGTTAAGTTTACCTTTTTCTTGAATCAGTCACTCGAGTCAGTCCACTAGCTACAGCTAGGGAAGTGCAAATACATTCAATATTTCACTACACATCAATGTGACTTTGTTAATGATGTAAAATTAAGCAACACTGTGAATACTGCAGTGATTTTAATGCCACTTTTATCTGTTGATGAAGTTTGTTAAAGACTATGCCAGTTTCTTTAGATTGATAACCTTGAAGGGTACCATATTAAGAAATATGTCAGTTTTCGAGGTAAAAGGACAAGAAGAGCCATAAAAGGACAAGAAGCTATCCAATGTGAAAGAAGATGGTTAAGTGAAAGCCTTACCCATATAAACAGACTTTGCTCTATATCTTCTGACTGGAGAACCATGTGTCTTTTAAATTTCACGGGCAGGCAAATCATTTAAAAAGGTTCTACTTCCAAAAATGAAAAATCTGTCATCATTTACTCACTCGCACTGTACTTTATTTCTTCTATGGAACATAAAAAGCTCTTTTGAGAAATGTCTCTGTGTCTATAGTTTGATTAATTTCTGTGAATTAGCTCTGTCGAACTGTCTGTTCCAAATGATTCAAGAAAAGATGTGACCCGTCACGGAAACCAGGGACACAAGTCGGCAGCACAACTATTGAGCAAACTGAGAAATTGGTGATTTTTGTTTTTTTGCAGAATCTGTTAGTTGAGATCACGAAGAAGCCTCTCCGTGTTTGAGATAGCAGTATTGATTTAAAAGCGTACATTTTAAGTTTGAAATCGGCTTGTTTTTCTGAGATTCTATCTCGCAGTAGGGGCGTGTCATTGTCTGTTTGTATTTCCATACTGGAATCGGATACGCCGGCTTTTGTTTCTTTTGTTATTGCCCCCGCCCTCCAAGGGAAGCTTGGCTACTTAGTATGCAGCGCTCTGGCCGGCTCTAGCTGATATCAAAATTTAATGAAGATGGATGCCGCAAAGAATATCACAGACAAGCTGAACCGTGGCCGTTACACCGAAAATGTTTTGAAGTACAACATACGGCTGGATTCTTTAGCTGCGGAAAAAAGAGTGGCAGGACATGCAAATTATTGGACATTTAGAGGCAAACAGACGCATAGTAGTGCAAACTTCGGAGATGGTTACATCCACAAAGAAGACCCCGACAAAGAGAAAGTGTGCCCGAACAACTTATTTCATTGGAGGCAACGAGATCTTTTCTGTTTCTTATGGGGTGAGTTTCCATAAACATCAAAGTTTGTCGTTTTGTGTTCATTCTAAGAACACGTAGGCTACACGTTATCTCATGTGTCTTTTGTTATTAGCTAGCTCAGGACTGTCGTTTTAATTGTAATCGTTAGCATCGTATCACTTGCCAAAACCCCCCATTACTATTATGGGCTTTTAGATGGTAATTTTAGCATCTACTATTAATTTGAATAACGCTTCAACTGCTTGAATTAACTGGTGTGAATGACTTAAGCTCATGTAAACCTTAGCCTACTATTCTTGAATTGAATGTGACGCTAATAATTTTAGCCAGTTACTACTTAATATTCTTAACAAGGATTTACTAATGTAATAGTAAATGTATCAGATTAAATTCCTACGTAAGTAAAAGTATAAAGTATCCGTAGCCGTAAAATGTGCATTATAAGTCAAAAGTAAAAGTATTTATTGAAGAGTTTAATGTACAGGATTTGTTAAATCCTTTGACTCAAACCAGGTCAAACCACTAACTGAGGTCTAAACCAGGACTATACGGTTATCACAGAATCCTGTTCAAAAAGTCCTAATGTCAAAAAAGATAAATTACTGACATTTACAATGCACATTATCCTTTATTATTAATAGTATGCGGTCCGATTTTTCCAGTTCCGTCTGTCGTTGCTATGCAACCATGCAGCTTTACAGGGGGTATGGCTTATCTAAATGAGATGTAAATGAGCCCTTTTGTCACTCCCAGCAGGTGAGAACAGGCGAGAACTGCAAAATTAGAGGTAATTTTCTGCCCTTTGAGCTTTTTTGAGTGCCTACCTTCAAATGGCCACAACTTCTCCAAATATTATCAGATTTCCATGTGTTACACATCGTTGGAAAGCTTGGAGACTACACTTTCAGAATATGTGAATAACTCAAAATGCCCCAGAACCAACTTGTGTCCCTACTTTCCATGACTGGTCACAGATTTGTTCACATCATCATGCTTTTGGAGTGTTTTACATGCTTTAAAATGTAAAAAAAAAAGATACATTTAGACATTTAATTAAAAACAGTGTAAGAAACATTTTATTTTTTAAAAAATGTTTTTACTTTATTTTCTTTTTGCATTAAATATTTTGATGCTACTGGCAATAACCTTCAAAATGATAGTTCCCCTGATCACTCTTTTAAGAAATTTCACAGCAAATACATCAATACTGAAATGAGCTGAACAACTAATTTAATTTATTCAGTTATATCTATGTTCAGAAGTACAATGTCATTCCAGGACAGGAAAAACTTTCTAGTCTTTTTGTCCAAAGTCAACTCACTAATCTAAATAAATGTTCACAAATGAGGTAAAATGCATCTAATTGTTCTTGTCTTATCAAAGCTGTCTTAATTGTTACTTGTGGTTACACTTTATTTAAACTGTGTTACAGTTACAGTGTAATCATACATTTAAGTACCGAGTAATATTAATTAACAACATGTACTTACTATATGATTAGAGTTAGGAATGGAGTTTGGTTGAGGGTTAGTTGCCTGTAATTAGGCATAATTTATGGTTATTATTATTACTCGTAAGTACATGTAAACATGTAACAAGGACACTGTAAAATAGAGTGTTACCTTACTTGGACCCCATTCACCACTAGTAACTAAAACATCCAAAAGTAACCAAAAGTGTTGGTGGTGAGTTTAACCCTTTAACACGTACGATCACACCGGTGTGATCAGTCTTGGCTGGTCCCAGGAGCGTACGATCACACCGGTGTGATTAGAACGTTCAGCGCATCACGTGATCAACTGCCAAATTCAAATGTGTGTGCGCGCTTTGGCTGGCGCTAAACCAGAGACGGACGCGCGCAGCGCTTTTCATATATCACATATATGCAGTGTTTTCAACCGCATAATGTTTATTTTAAGTTTCAGACATTTAAATACACATGAGTACTAACAAAACAATATATTTAGAGTTTGTAAAATACACAATGATGTCTATAGAAGCGGAAATAACAACCCTTTCCATTATAATTAGACGACACGTTTTATTAATATCAGATACACATTGTGAAAGTAACTTTAAAGCTTACTCTATTCTTCCCCAGTTCACCGACTCACTTAGTTTCATGTATTTCGGGAGAAGTGGACGAATTCACGGGTTGTAAATCCAACAGATCCGATTGGCGCCGCCCATCGCTCATGCAGCTCAACTAACGCGATCGTTATAAAGGTGTTTAAACAGCAAAACACATCCACTTGCACATATTTGGCAATCGGAATATTAGATACTTCATGCTATAGTTAACAAATTTGTGAATATTTTGAATAAAAAAGGAAAAATTAAATAAAAGCAGATCATCAGTCATACAGCGCTGCGGTGTGTCACATAACAAGCAATGACGCGTCACCATGGAAACCATAAAGCGATACGTTCTAAATAACGGTCGCTTTAAAAAACTCACGCTGGGGGGTCAGACAGAATATTTAAAATTTACGTGCGAAAGGGTTAAATGAGCAGGGAACCTTACAAACCAGAGGAAGATCAAAATAAGAACAGAAATGCCCCAGAGACTCAAACAGTTCCACTTCAACATGATTACTTGCTGTGCCAACAATCAGACCGCACAGATTCACCTTCTTCGTCCGCTCACACGGCAGTCACACTTTTCGTGATGCAGTCTTCACTTCCCATCTTTCTCAATCAGTAGTACATATCCTACTCTTCTGCCCAGTTAACATCGAAGTGCACCACTATGACTGCACCGTCTCTTTAATAAGCTCAGGCCAGGGAGAAGGATAAGTGCATGGTGGCATCTTTCTGGGACACTGGGAACTCATGGGGAGCTGCGAAGATGTGATGCTTCTGTTGTGTGTAGATCTGTCACAACTGACATCAGCTGTCATCAGAAAGAACATCTGTCAGTTTGAAACAGTGTGGTGACAACTAAATTGACAAGGATCTTATTTTCACCTTGAGTATTGTATTTGGTGGACTGTGCTGACTCACTATGCTGTTAACAGCTGATCATTGTTACAGGACACAAAAGAGAGTTGAAAAGCATTCTTAACGTCAACTTACATTAAACAAATACTTCAACCAAAATTATTTGCTCACTCTCATGTTGTTCCAAACATGTTTAACTTTTCTTCCATGGAAGGTGATTTTTTTTTAAATATCGTGGTTGCTCTATTACATACTGAAAGTGAATGGGGACTTTGACTGTCAACCCTTACAAAAATGTAGTAGTACATGAAAGTATAGTTCAAGTATATTTTTCAAGTATACTAAAAAACAATATACAAGTAGTACACTTGTATTATGCAATGCTCAGAGGCACAAAGGCTGAGGAACCATATGCAGTGTTTATTAAAGGATAATCCACAAGCGTAGTCAAAAAACAAGCAAATTTCATAATCAGCAAACAGTCCAAACAATGACAAGGTTCCGGGCAGAGGCAAACAGAGATATCCAAACAACAGGCAGACGTACAAAAACAAGACACAAGAAAACAAGCTATAATGGCTCAGAAATGCAATACTAACATGTGCAAAGACTGAGCAAAGAGTGAGTGAGTGAACCTGGCTTTTATAGACAGAGATAATGAGACACAGCTGAATGCAATCAGAGATGAAACCATGATGGAAGATGAAGTCCTTGAGGGAGTGACAACAGTCTGTAATGGAGTGCTCCTTGGTGACTCTCAAGGGCACTAACATGCGTGTGATGCTGACACAGGAACCAGCCAATAATCAGCGTTCTGACATAGAACCTGGAAGTGCACAGTGTAAGAACAATGTAAGATAATGACACAGAAGAGAGGATATTGTTGAATAAAGTTGTTATTTTTGTTTTGATTTTGCGCACAAAGATTATTCTCATCACTTCATAAACCACTTGTCACGTGGACTATTTTGATGATATCTTTAGCACCTTTGTGGACCTTGAAAGTGATGGTTACATTTCTGTCTATGGAGGAGTCAGATACCTCTCAGATTTCATCAAAAACATCTTAATTTGTGTTCCAAAGATGAATGAAGGTCTTACGGGTGTGGAACGACATGAGGGTGAGTAATTAATGACAGAATTTTCATTTTTGGGTGAATTAAAGTAGACTTAAGTTTAACTCCCACTCTATGTGTATTGTTGGTAGATTTATGCCAATGATTTATGAATTATATAAATAGACTTGATCCTTTTGTTTGTTGACCTGATGCTTTGTGATGAGATTTAAAATAATTTATTCTGGTATCGGCTTAATAGAAGCCATTATGAAATAAGTCTAATACAATACTCCCACACCCAATAAAAAAAGTCAGATATTTATGTGTTTCTATGTGGGTTAATAGCACTGTGTGCTAAAATAAATAGATAAATAATGAAAAAGGTAATAAAAAAAAAAGAAAAAAAAGGCTACTCTATCAAAAGTTTAAGTACAAGTATAGGAAATATACTTTACCAAATATAAAATACCAAATCCTACTTTTCTGTGTATGTGTCAGTATAAGTATAGTAAAAGGTGACCTATTATGCAAAATTAACTTTTACATGGCATTTACATAAATGTGTGTCCACAGTGTGTGCAAACAACCACCCTATAAAAATCCACACACTGCTTTTTTTATAATCCCTATAAATCAGAAACAGTAGCTGTGTTCGAAATCGCCGCCGATACCCTCATTCACTACTCCTTACATCAATCCACTAATATAATACACTTGAAGGAGTGAATGTGGAAAGTGAGCGAATTCGGACACTGAGTGCATCAGAAGGGCTGCTGCTTTTGCATAGTTTGTGCTTGCCATTTACTAATCATTTAAAACTTAGCAAACTGGTAGCTAGAATAGTAATAAAAAGATTTAACTTGAACTCTGTCATGGAAATGTAACCCTCCTCTAAAGGGTAAGTTTGCATCACCCTAATTTGAGTAAAACTGAAAATGTTATATTATTATAAAGTTATATTATTAACCTTACTTTCATGTTATAAGTTAAACAGATGTTATATAAAACTTAGTCTTGTCAGCATTTTGGAAATAGTTTGTGTGTTTATTGAGATATTGTTTCAAATGTTACTTTTCAAAGGGGGTGTACTCATTTACGCTGAGCACTGTATATAACACAATTGTTATCACCAGAACATCAATAAAGTGTAGTGTGCAATCAGTGTATGTGTATCATTTTTTGTATTATTTTTATTTTTACGTTCCCCAGTCCAGTCTTTCAGATGACCAAAAAATTGTTCCTTTAGTGGAAATCAGTTCTTTCTTTTGATTCCAAAAACAATGGTGAAGCAAATCAAAAATCAACAAAAATGTTCCAATCCCAATCTGGAATTTAGGAGAAAGGGGAAAAAAATGCACTCAAGCAGTGCTGCCAATTTTAGCTATGCATACAATTATTAAAAGTGACTCAAACTCTCAGTGCTTTGAGATGGAGCAGCACCAATAGTACCTGCTACTGTGCGTTTAACTTGAATCATGCCCAACAGATATGTTTTAAAGCAGTGGGTGAGTAATTCACTCCTTGATTTGCTTAATAAAAGCCTACTTTAAGATTCTGTTGAGAAACATGTTTATTGTGCATTACTTTCAACGTGCTTATTGCTAGTGCAGCAAAAATAATTTGTGTCCATGCGTTTGCTATTGCTCTATGTAATCAGTAAAACCACTTGAATGGTACACAGAGTATGAATTTGTAAGTTTACTATAGAAAGCTAAATGTATTTAAAAGTGTGACTGACCAAATCAGCTGGCTTGGTTTGGCTCCCCCAAGCTTAAAAGTCAAGCAACGCCTATGATTGAGATGGCAGATACTGAAAACCCCATGAGCGTCAAGTGTGAGAGTTTGTTTATCATACGAAACCGCACTGTTCATTCTCACAGAATCACTTATAGGCCACATACACACTGTAAGTTTCAGAAGTGAAAGGCTCAGTTAAATGCAGGAGTGAATCCCCTAAATTATAGTTACATGTGTGTACACTACACGAGTCACTCTCGAAACTGTGATGATTGACTGCTTGGAAACCATAGCAACATTCTGGCATCTGTGTGTTTGGTACCCGTTATTGTGACCAAATATTACAGTGACAAAACGCTCATTATTTTCAGCAATTTACCTAAAGCACAGTCTGCGGAGGCAATTCCTTTTCAAATGTGACTCGAAAATCTCTCCTGCCACACATTCTGCTTTACAGTGAACAACAAATTAGATAAAAGGGTGATCTTCTTTCCCAGTACTCCACTTTCGTGGCATGTTTGTGGCTGCCAAGTTAAATAATTGTAATGACACCACACAATCCACACGATAGAGGATTCTTAATTGTATGAACTCTGTCAGTCCCTCATGGTGTGTTTCCTGAACGGTCTATCTGAGGCGATCAAGGATGATCTGGCTACCAGAGAATCTGCCCGTGATCTTGAGACTCTTATCAATCAAGCAATCCGGCTGGATAATCGCTTGAGAGAGAGAAACCTGAACCGTCCTTCTGTTTCCACCCTGTCTGCCAGCCCTACTCCTCTTCAAATGCTACCAGTGCCCCAAGATTCCTGGGAACCTATGCAGTTGGGTAGGGCTCGACTTTCTCCTTCAGAACGAGACCGTCATATGAAGGAGCGCTGTTGTTTATATTGTGGAATGTATGGTCATTTTCGTTCCACCTGTCCAGAGCTCTCAGGAAACGCCCGGTCCCGCAGAGGCAAGGAAGGACTGTAACGAGTGACACGCACTACTTCACCTTCCAACTCTGGGTTGTTCCTTCCCATCACACTCACTTGGGGAGACCAAAAACACATACTCCAGGCCTTGCCAAAAGTCTCCAGATCCCCATTAATTCCCTTCCTGCTCCTCTAACTGTGACAGCCTTGGATAGAAGACCGTTAGCTCCTGGGAAAATAACCCACCACACCTCTCTCCTTTGTCTCTTCACTTAACAGCACCAGGGGAGAATGTGCTTTCATCTAATACAGTCTCCAGAGTTTCCTGTTATCCTTGGTTACCCCTGGCTCCTCCAGCATAACCCACACTTTTACTGGTCCACTGGTGCAGTCCGCAGTTGGGGTTCCTCCTGTCAGACTACATGCTTGGTCCAGAACTCCCTTGATCCTGTTCTCGAGTCTCAGGAACCCCTAGATCTGTCTCAAGTCCCTACTCAGTACCACCACCTCAAGGCAGTGTTCAGCAAAAGGAAGGCCACTTCCTTAATTCATCATCGCCCCTACGACTGCCCCATTGAGCTACTCCCTGGAACCTGTCCCCCCAGAGGTCGTATATTCTCATTGTCCTCCCCTGAACGCACTGCTATGGACAAGTACATCAACGAATCCCTTGCTGCAGGGATCATCCGCCCATCCACTTCCCCTGCTGGAGCTGAGTTCTTCTTTGTCAGTAAGAAGGATGGCGGACTTCGGCCATGTATTGACTACAGGGGACTCAATAAGATCACTATTTGTAACCACTATCCCTTGCCACTAATGGCCACTGCCTTTGAAATCCTTCAAGAAGCTTCCATCTTCTCTAAGCTTGATTTACGCAATGCCTACCATCTTGTGCACATCAGACAAGGAGATGAATGGAAGACTGCCTTCAACACGCCCACTGGACATTATGAATACTTAGTCATGCCTTTCGGTCTCACTAATGCTCCTGCAGTCTTTCAAGCTCTAATTAATGACATTCTCAGAGACATGCTCAGCCAATTTGTGTTCGTCTACTTAGATGATATCCTCATCTTCTCAAATTCCCTCCAAGAGCATGTGAAACACATCAGCAGGGTTCTCAGACGCCTTCTTGACAACCATTTGTATGTCAAACCTGAGAAATGTGAGTTTCATGTGACCCAGGTCCAGTTTCTGGGGTTCATCATCAAGCCTGGCCAGATAAAAATGGACCCTCAAAGTTCAAGCAGTTGTGGATTGACCCTCCCCCTCGTCGGTAAAGGAAGTACAGCATTTCCTCGGCTTTGCCAATTTTTATCGTAAGTTCATCCTGAACTTCAGTTCTGTAGCAGCTCCTTTATCTGCTCTCACCAAGGGGAACACAGCTGACTTTTATTGGGGACCTGAAGCAGAGTTGGCCTTTAACAAACTCAAATGCCGTTTTACCTCTGCACCTATTCTTATTCTCCCGAACCCCGACATTCCCTTCATCGTGGAGGTCGATGCCTCAGATGTAGGAGTTGGAGCTGTGCTGTCCCAAAAGGGTGAGGACAATAAGCTGCACCCTTGTGCATTCTTTTCCCACCGCCTTACACTGACTGAGAGGAACTATTACATGGGGGATCGAGAGTTACTGGCAGTTAAGCTAGCGCTTGAAGAGTGGAGGCATTGGCTTGAGGGGGCCAAACACCCATTCCAAGTGCTTACGGACCACAAGAACCTGGAGTACAAGAGACTCAACCCCCGCCAGGGTCCTTATTCTTCAAATGATTCCAGTTGATCTTATCCTACCGCCTCGGCTCCAAGAACCTAAAACCTGATGCGTTGTCCCAAGTTTATGTTAACACAGGTGGGAGCTGGAAAGTACTGTGAAACAAGCCCAAGCCAGAGAACCTGACCCAGGAGGAGGGCCTACTAACTGTCTGTTTGTCCCGAAAGCTGTCCGCTCCCAGATCCTCCAGTGGGGCCACTGCTCACACCTCACTTGTTATCCTGGCACTTCTCGTACCCTACAGTTCCTCCAGAGATGGTTTTGGTGGCCAACTATCAAGGTAAAGCCTCTGTAACGATTGAGACAAATCAGACACAATTATTTGTTAGTTAACCAATAGTTTTAAGCTCACTCTGGTGCCTGGCTTCCATCCCCCGAGAAGTTCTCAGTTACAAATTTTATTGCACCAATAAATGCCGCATGGAGAGCAGAAAAGAGACACAAAAATCTGCATCTTCCCTGCATTTTCCACACAGAACACAGATGTTACTGCATTAATTTATAGACAGACTATTCTCTACATACATATTCCCAGGAAATAGTATCCAATATTACTGTTGTTGTATTGTACTCATTGTATTTACATGTTTTATGATTTTTAAATGTTATGACCTGCAAGGTAACTTCAATTATGCCATGTTTGGTGTCTATGCGTTCGTATCGAGCAGATTTAAATGCTTGTGTATGCGGTATGTCCATACCTGCACAAGACATAAGTATTACGAGAAGCTTTAATAGTTCCTCTTCAAAGCTCAGCCAGTTTAATCTTACTTGGTTATAAAAACCCTGACAAGGGGGTGTGTGTCACCCGGAAATACAACATCTTCATTGGCCCCCATCATTCCTAAGAGGTTGGACTTTGACCAGAGGTTAAAAACCAGCGAACAGTGCCACTCCCCCCTTCTTCCTTGCTTCTGGACCACCGAACAGGTCTCCTTGCGGCCGGCCTCTCTAGGCCCGGCCGCAAGGCTGGTAGGCCCCCGGCCTACAACACCCAGCCATGTGCTCATCACCCAACAGACTGGCAACCACTTCAGAGATAACCTCAAGATTTATCCTCAACCTGCAGATCCGACGCTCCTCAGCCTAAAGGCATCTTGCAAGTATCGTACATTTTAATGCTAAACAGCGATTTAGTATTGATTTGTAAGACTCACCTTTGCTATTGCTAAAAGAAACTGATGAGTCCTTTCCAGAGTGTCTTTGACTTCCCTATAGCTCTAGTAACAATACCTCTTCCGGTTCAACTCTATCATTACTCATTCTGACCTACATATGTGTGTGACCCTTTATGTTATGTTATGTTATGTTAT
>RJVU01014363.1:860281-914310 GCA_003731715.1 Anabarilius grahami | reverse complement strand
TCTTAGAATTATTAAACAATCAACACTAAGTGTTCCCTGGACAACAGGTTAATTGATTGTAATATTAAGATTAATGTAGCTATATCCAGTAAATCTGATTAACCGCTTTACATATTCATAATTAATCATAATTGATAAATCATATTGAGTTATGCATAATTATTAATATTTCCCCTTTTGAGTTAATTTGCTACATAATGGTGGAGAATGCGGGCATGATTAAACAAAGGTTATGAGCTTAAATCACTGTCAACTTAAAAGTGTGCATTTGATAATTCCAGTCAGAATACGACAGACGATGCACATTTTGGTCACTAGTTGCTGGCTTGTTAAATGCTGATAAAATGATAGCTTGAATTGACATCTCTACTGTAACTGAAAGAGTATACTTTTGACACATTTTAGCATATGTTCAAATGGTATCAGTAAAGTTAATCTGATTTTAGCGAAGAAACCCTAATCTCAGAATTAAAGCGTGAGTCTGTTTTGACGAAGGAATCTCAGCTCAGCGGCATGTAAACTGTACCAGATTTGATTATTCTGCTTTGGTTGGAGAAATACCAATTGCAGTATTGCTTAACCTGTTTCTGATGAATAAATATCAGTACAGTGTTATATAAATGTAGATTTGGGTAATGCTCCCCTTTTATAGTTAAGATTGATGTCATTCACCTAAACTTTGGCTGCATCTACAAGCAGAGCTACCTGTTGACCAAAACTGTGTTTCACTCGCTGAAAGGAACATCAGTATTTATGCACAAGACGGACTTAACTATGTATGCTTAAACAAGCTTTGACTTACAGCAAAACTGTATAATTACTCTTTAAACAAGTACACAAAGTTGTTTAAAGTAGATAGAAGAGTTTACATGAGTAAAATTTGCAAATGCCAAAACATATTTGCATTTTACTGAATGTAATATCAAGCTTTTGAAAATCTGAAAGTATAAGCGTCACATTTTTAACTCTATACGTAACTTGTTTGAAATGAGCAGACAGTCTTCATGAACTGTTGGAATTGCTCTGAGGTGCATTGGTTCCCATGACAACGACTTGTCACAGGAAGTGCCAACTCATCACCTTCTGATGCCATGTTGTAAACAAACCAGGCCTTCCGCTCAGGCTAAGCTAATTAATAGCTTCTACAGTTAGTGGTTAGCATCATTCACGTGAAGCCTTAACTATAGCTTGTGTGTATGCAGTGTGAACTGATCTAAACCAATTTCCTTTAACCACATTCCTGGTTTTCAGATTTTTCTCTTTCCTTACCTTTAATTCTTCTCAGCTAATTTCACCTGCACTTAGGTGCATTTCTCCCTGAACACTGTTCAGCTAAATCTGCAGTTACTAGGGTAATTAAATCTAAATTTAATTACATGTAAACTGTTTAGCTAAAGAAGAATTCTAAGATTTATTGAGATTTTTCATGGTGTGGCCCTGAACACGCTGCAGCTGTGACCAACTATAGAGTGATTTCCAAAGCTAATCTAATTGTTAATCATTAGTGCTATTGACTATTCCCAATACCAGGTCATTCTGCTGTTTGAATCACTTCTTTAAATCTTTTATTGATTTTAATCATAATAGCAGTCAGCTATTCGTTTTTACTAGTATTATTTCGTTCATCTATGTGATTTATTTACATTTTCCTTTTTGGTCTCGTGTGGTTTAAATGAGGAACACCCTCCTAACCAGGGCTGCTGATCAGCACCAGAGCCAAAAGCAACTGGACAACGATGGAAGAGAACTAAAGGAAGACGACTCAAGCCAGAGGTATCATCACAAAGATCTGACTGAGGTCATCTTCTTCCTGGCCCACAACCTCACATGTTTGAAACAGGAGATAAACAACCTCAAATTCCAGATCGCAGAATCTCACAAGGAGCTGACGCATGCTGAAAGCCACATAGACATGGCCCAAAGAGAACTGAGACTCTCTTACCTGCAGCAAACAGAACCACTGCAGGAGAAACATCTCACTTCACCACATGGAGTCAGCAGAAGAACCTCCCCCAGCCAAGCACAGAGGTACAGAGGGGGGAGCCAAGGCCTTCTGCTTGACATCTTATCAGCCAATTTCCTGAAATCCTCTGCAGCTGCAGAAGGAGAAGGATTAATTCAGGCAGACCCCGGTACCAGACCTACCACGGGGAGAAGCCATGGATGGAAACATCCTCTTCCTGCAGACACCGCAGGATCTCCAACAGCAGGCAGCACAAGGACAACTGGACACGCCTGCATTGGACCAGCAGGAGCTTCTAATGCTAGTAAAAGAGCTCCTTGAACAGTTCTTACCTGAGGAGTACTCAGAAGCACAAGCTTCTGACCACTCACACAACACCAGCTCAGAGACCTGAGCTTGTCTACTGTCTTCATCAACCGCCATGGAACGACCATCACTCCAGGAGACCTATACAACCAGAGACCATCACAGCCTTCCAGCCTTGTGTGCCAGTGGTGTGTCTGATCTTTCTGCACTTTCAACGTCGCTCGCTGTTGTCCATAGAAAGAACAACAACGATTGAAAAGGGGGGATGTAGCGTCTGGATCAATCAGCCACACAATTATTCATTGTATTTAATGAATTACCCATAAACTCACTCCCACTATCAAAGTTCTGTGAACCCATCCCCCTAAAACTGCAACCAGCATCCCAAATGTAGCTAACACACTGACAGAACTAGGTGTCCTGTTACAGATACAGGGTACTTATATGATCAGAAAGAATGTTAGTGACTCCTTCTTCCTGAGAAGGACAAATAAACTCTCTTAATCCTATGTATTCTCTATATAACCACTTAGGAAATGTATAAACATGTATCCAAGTTTCCCATCTCATGACTTTCCTTTTATAGGCTTTATTCTATTTGTTAATTTTCTCTTTTGAACTATTTTGGGTATTAATATATTCCAGAGCTGGAATTTATAGTTAACTGAGATCACATTGGCAGCATGTTTGGTATCTACGGACTCCAACTTTCATTTCCTATTTGGTAATTTATGTTACATGTTACTAACTCTGTGACATGTTAGTATTATAAAAATCTAGAAGGTTATTCTCTCATTCATCCAATCCCGTGTCTTATGCTAATATCTTGCTACAGAACAAAGACTCGTAAAACTTCCCTCTGAAAGGGAAACTCCTTATTGGCTCAGACACCTCAAGAGGGTGTGACATCTTCACCCCTTATATTCACTGATCACAAGATCAAACCCTTCTTCTCTCTTCTCTTCCTCCTCTTCTTCTCTTTTACTGACAAATATTGATGTTAAGATGATGCTGTAGAAGCTAGAAGCTTCTACGGAACTCTAAGCTTGTGCCAGGCTTCGGCCTAGAAACTTCCATTCACCAAAGATCCTCTGAATCCAACTGGTTCTCTTCCATCAAGACAATATCAGCAAAGATTCAACGGTAGCCTCCACAGATTGCATCAGGACAGTTTTAATTCAACTTGGAGAGACATGCAAGTATCAAACTTAGTCTCATCATCGGATACATTGAGTATCCTTACCCCTTTTAAAGAAGGGCCTGTTAAAACTAAACTGATGGTTTGCTCAAGGCTGTTGATCTGCTGAATGTCCAACAATGCTGTAACTTCTTGCTTTCCTGTACTCTGCTTTAGCTCTCTCTCTCTTGGTAAACTGTATGCATGTATGTGTGTGAATGTTAGAGTAGTTAAGTGTTTAGTCTAGTTAATAAAGTCTTGTTCATGTCACATGTAAAGTTGTCTGTGTTTTGCGCTCATATACTGGAGTCCCTATTCATGCCGATCTTGAGTACTACTTGAACAGGCTCTTAGTAGTACTGTACAATAATATTGTTATTTCCCATAACCTGGAAATGAACATTTCTTAGAATTAATAAACAATTAACACTGTGTGTTCATTGGACAACGGGTTAATTGATTGTAATATTAATTTTATTACATTAAGTTAATTTTATTAACTGATCCAAATATTAATAATTAATTATAACTAGTTATGATTAATTATTCATATTTATTTTGAGCTAATTTGCTACACCTCTCACCGTTCACCCCAGGGGCTATTGCACCCTCTTTCAATACCACATAGAACTTGGTCTCATCTTTCCATGGATTTTATCACTAGACTACTACTATCACAGGGCAACACCACTATCATGGTCATAGTTGATAGATTCTCCAAGGCCGCCCGGTTTATTCCCTTGCCCAAACTGCCCACTGCAAAAGAGACTGCTGAATTGATTATAACCAATCTCTTTCGAGTCTTTGGCATTCCACAAGACATTGTCTCTGATCGAGGGCCCCAATTTTCCTCTCGTTTCTGGTGGGCGTTTTGTCAATCTTTGGGGGCGTCAGTGAGTCTATCTTCTGGGTTCCACCCAGAGTCCAATGGGCAAACGGAGAGGCTTAACCAAGATCTTGAGACTACCCTGAGGTGTCTGGCGGCTAACAACCCATCCTCTTGGTCTTCCTTCATCATGTGGGCAGAATATGCTCACAACACCCTTTGCTCCTCTGCTACAGGCATGTCCCCTTTCGAGTGCCAGTTTGGGTATACTCCTCCACTATTCCCTGAGCAAGAAGTGGAAGCTGCAGTTCCCTCCGCTCAACAGTTCGTCAAGTGCTGCCGCCAGACATGGAAAAGGGCCAGACTCAAGCTCCTTAAGGTCTCTCAGCAGTACCAGCACCAGGCTAATTGCAGACGCAGATCTGCCCCCACTCTGCGCCCTGGCCAAAGAGTCTGGCTCTCCACCAAGAACATTCCCTTGCGGGTGGAGTCCTGTAAAATTTCCCAGAGGTTCATCGGGCCTTTTAAGATTTCCAGGAAAGTTAACCCAGTTACTTATCGTTTATACTTGCCTAAGTCTTTAAAGATAAATCCCACTTTTCATGTCTCACTGTTAAAACCTGTTTTGTCTTCTCCTTTTCTTGCGAAAGGTAAACCTCCCCATCCTCGTATCATCGGTGACCAGCCAGCCTACACAGTCCACCGAATACTGGATGTCCATCGAGTACGTGGGTCCCGGCAGTATCTTGTGGACTGGGAAGGCTATGGCCCTGAGGAGCGCTCCTGGGTCCCTGTCAAGGACATCTTAGACCCCAAGCTTATTCGAGAATTTCATGCTCGCAAACCCAGTCATCCTGGAAGGAACGTCAGAGATTTTGCTTTGTAATGCTTTATTTTGGCCACTAGAGGTCGCCATTGAACTCTCATGTCTAAAAATTTCACCTTTAGTAATCAGTTCTATTGTTTTCACATGTGTCTCATTCTGTACTGTGTATTTAAGCTGTGCTTTTTCCATGTATCTTTGCTTGGTTATTGTGGTCTCCTAAACCAGTTGCTGCCGTAAGTTTGCTCTTGATCTAAAGATGTTTTCTCCTGTGCTTTTTGGAGTATTTTCCTGAGTTTGTTTTTGGAAGTTTTTTCCAGTTTTTTTTCACATATCAGTAACACAAGGGATGTTGATTGCTAACATCTGTACAACAATTTATAGATGATCATGACACAACATGCTAATCGATAAGTTGAATAAAGTTAATTCTACAAAAATTACATAAATTCATCAACTAACAATTCAGAAACATCCTGTGGCATTCTAAACGATTCTGTAACTATCTGTAACTTCTGTAAATATAGGCTTGATGGCTTTGTGTAACAGTTTAGTTTTTAGTACATTTTTGTTGGTATTGTGTTGATGGTATAACCATTAGTCAAATATACTAATTGTATAACCATTAGTCAAATACAACATTAGATGCACATAAAGAAGTACAACAAACAACAGATGGCATTTAGACTTGCAATACAGCACACAGGTCATATAGGCTACTTTTATAATACTTTTATGATATTTATTTATCATTAAATTGTATTACTTGGAAAAGACAATGAAGGAAATTCTTCAAAAGTTTGATTTTTTTTTTTTCCTCTCCACAGAAGGAATTCCTACAGGTTTAGAATGACATTAACATCATAAACAATTTATTTTTTTACTTTAACTGACTACAGCATTTTCTTTATCTCTCATATAAGTTTAACCAGCTTTATATATGAGCTGGTTAAACTTATATGAGATATAAAGTAAGTACATACTCTCAACAGAAATGGCTAATTTCTCTCCAGTTTGTATAAAGGTCATTACTAATTTGGCTTGGAATATAAAGATATTCAAATCTCATTGTTAGTACTCTTTGAACATGATATTTTATTTATAATTAGCTGTCAGGATGTGTAAGAATTAGTCGCAGCTCTGTTTTCATTGAGAAGTCTCTCTGGTTCCCAACCAGAAAGTGCTTGAAGGAAACTGACAGTAACTTTAATTAGCACTCTTGTTTGGTGGCTTAGGCAAAACTCCCATCCTGCCTTGCCTGACACTGACTTCATTATGACTTTAGAGTTGCTGTGAGCAATAAGCCGTCAAAGTGCTGAGGGCCAAGGGTTTGGTGTAAGTACGACAAACTGATTTGCGTTTATACCACAAACGTTTTGCATTTTTCATGTCCAAGATGACAGTGTCAGCTTTTTGGTGTTGTATTACCATGTATTACCATTACAAACAAATGGATGTCCTTACATAACCTGCAAAGAGTGCTACAGTAGCAATGAATATTTTATGAATCAATGGTGCTTTTCATGTCTGTATGGACAGATTTACCCAATTGGTGTCGAAATCTGTTATACAGGACGTCCTTAATGATCTTCAGTGGGGTTTGATGGTAAGTAAGGTGACAAAAATCCATCGTGTTTGCATACTGTGAAACATATCATTGAAAGCTTACATTTAACCATAAGCTAAAAACACAGATAATAAAACAAGCAACAAACAAGCCAGCAACATATTGTGGTGCATTTCCCTTAACTTCCAAAGTTCTATAGCATGTCTAAACACCTTGCCCATCATTCAAAGGTGTTGGCTGCATGATAAAGTAGTATATTAAACTCAGCATGAGGTAGGAGCAGCTATTGAAGTGTGTGCTTCCATTGAGCCTGGTGGCCCAGCTGTTTCACTACAGTGAGACTGGCATGCTGGCAGGTTCTCATCTCCATTAGAACATGTGGTGAAGGCTCAGTGTGGGGAAATGGGTTTGGGTAAGGGCAGAATGCCGGGCTTTCATGTCGGGTAAACTCCTATCAATCCCTGCCTGACTGCTTTCATCACCGCACGACTGCCACGCCTCAGGGGTTCGATCCAACTGGGGCCAATCACATGGAATGGTTGCCAATCATCTGGGACCGACTAAAAGACAGCCCAGTTTGCCAACCCTACACAGACTGTTGACTGCTGTATTATAGTTCATATAACATAAACTGATTTTCTTTGTATTGTTTTAAATATCTGAAATAGGAAATTTTTACATTGCAAAAGCAGCACAATAAATTAAATGATGAATGTATTTTTGTATTACATGTTTAGATGGTTAAGAGAAATAAGCAACATGATCATAGAGCCCTGTGTTCAAATCCCACTTGATTAAACTTACATTTTGTAAGTCTGTATGTAATTGTGCAAATTGATTTTTCATCTCAACACTGTACAACCACATGGACTGAATGAAGACTTTCAATTGACAATCATATGTTAACTGGCAATTGAGTAACTGGTCTATAATTGATTGATTTAATTCACATGTGTTGATATGTAAGAAATTGTATATAGACGAAATATTTCAAAAGATTGTGAACACTGAGGAAAGTCCTGCATGACCAAAATGTTTGTTGCTTTTTAAATGCGCTTTGCACTTGTAATAAAAAAAGATTGCTAGTATCTTGGCGTGTAATCCTTTTTACTTTTTTTTTCTTTTTTTTTGGATATGCAGCAAATGAATTTCAAGGATTGAGTTTTTTGGCACTTTTTGGAAGGATGCTTTGTTCAGGGATTCTAGCAGATCATTGTTGCACTCTATTCAGAATAGACTTCTAGTAGCAAATAGGATGCTTTCATACATGATTTCATACATGTCCTCTGTAGTAGACACCAGGACTTGTTTAGCATGTTTATCAGGCATTTTTAGGAGACACAACAAGTAAATTGGGAAGTAAATTATATATCACTATTCCTATGAAATATGAGATATTCTTATGAAAATTTTGCTAAGTTATTCCCATTATTAAACTTCTTTTTCATTACATGTTGCCCCAAGAACACATTAATATGCAAATTTCATACAATGTATTAAATATTGTATAGAATGGGACTACTCATTGGGTAAATATTGTATAGAATGGGACTACTCATTTATGGCCACTTTAAACACATAGTGCATAAAGTAAAACAGTATATCAAATAATTATGTTTTTTTTTTTGTTTTGTTTTTTCATAACATAGGCCTACTTCAAATTCATCTTTACAAAGTTTAGTTCAAAATAGCCCCCCAGAAAAAAAAAAAAAACTCTCTTGTTCTCTGAACCATGTAATGACATAAAAAAATAAAAAAAATAAATAAATGTTAAAAATCTGGTTCCAGAAGATTATGTATGTTTTCCTCTCAATCACTAATCCACAGCATCAGTGTCTGCATATTAAATGAACTTTCTGGTTAGTTAGCTTTTATTTTAATGCAATTCAATGGCATTGCAGTCATTGAGGTAGTTAATCGAATTCCACTCCGTTATTAAAGACAATGATTAAGGGCTAGATTTAGCATATCCACATGGGAGCAACTTGATTACATAGCAGCCATCGTGCATTAGCACCACTAGATTAGCAGGGAGGTCTGTATGTTCTCATCCATAGTATCCTCAACCACACTATATATCAACCACACTAATTACTCATCCATGCTCCACAGACTCCAATGATGTCATTACAGAATGCATACTAAGTATTACTATATTACTATTACATACTAACTATTGGCGGATAAACTCTGGGTGAATTGAAAAATTTTAATGGCCTTAATTATTTCTTACCAACCATGAAGCAGCCTTTCTTTCTTTTTTTTTTGTGCAGATTATTGATTCATTCTCTCACACATTATGAGTTATGAGTTTGTCCCTATTGCTCTTTTGGTTGCTTAATGTGAGAAATGTTTGTGTCACTACACGGCGAAAGCAATATATATATTATTTGTTCTAGTTCCCTCACAGTTCCACCTGATAGGGCCAATAAGGGAGGGTGTCTGTCTTCCCAGGTGTGAAGCACATCATTATTCATGATCATTCACACTCTCCCTGCATACAGTCTTCTGACACAAAACATGTCTTACAAACTTTAAATCAGTATATTGTTTTATGTGAATGAGTGGGCAGGATGATTTTGACATTGTTTTGAAGCAAAAAGTCTAGGATACAACATACATTTTTCAAAAGTCTTTTGAACAAATATTTAGTATGGGTTTTTATGGCCTATTTCAGTGATTTTTTTTTTTTTTACAAACCATGCATAAATGTAATTTTCTCAAAACTACAAACTTTTACATACATGCTGCTCACATATTATTGTAGCAGAGTTTGTGCTGAATACAGTGTAATCAGACTTTAGCCATGACAATCTTATAAGTAACAGAAATAAGCACAAATGTCAGGGCATGTCAAAACACCCCAGACCCCAGAGGGTTAACTTAAAGTAAGTTGCCGAAAAGTAAGTAAAGTATCCATCTCACAAGGAAAATGAGCAAAGATGCTCTTGAGTAAGGGTCTCACCCATCTCTGGTACAATGACAAATCGGAGGTAACTTTTAGCGGGAGAAAGTTCCCTTTGTTTCCCTATACAGCTTATTTGCATGTTTTATGGTGGTCTATGAATTTGTACAGTTTTACACCATAATATGGTAAAAATAGTATGATGCATTTTATAGTAACATACTATACACAATTAGTGAGAGAGCGGATTATTTCAATACCAAACAGATGGGGTCTGCAAATATTAAAACAGTGATACATACTTAAACCTGAATATCAGCATTTTAAGTGACCCTAACATAAATGAAGAATCATAACTAGGCTAATATAACATAGAGACATACATACAACACAGGAATACACCATATAGATTTTGGGATAGTTTGTGAGTTAAATGCAAGGGAAATATGTGATTATGTGCATCACATTATGTGTGGTTTTCAGTGTTTCTCCATCACATGGCATTTTGTGCCTGGCGATGGGAGAGTCGTCCCTCTCTTTATGGAATGTTTTTGAAGTTACAGGATAGACTTTGAGATTTTTCTGGTTAGCATCTGCAAGTGCAACTAATGTGACAACAGTCTTCTAGTGACCATTATCTTGTACACTCATTGGAGCCAGGCTGGTGATTTGGTGTGAAGAAGGGGAAAGGGTGAGATTTTATGGCCCAGGTCGAGCATCTTGATTGCATCCAAACTTACAGGTTATAACACCTATAAGTAACAAAAGATCAACCAAAAATGAGTTGAGGGTCTCACAGAAGGAATAAAACTATGCCTGTTTTTATAAAAAATAATGATAATAATAATTTTAAAAAAAACTGTAACTATCTATAAAATAGACACCTAATGCCAGTCAACTGTGACAGCAAGACTGAACTATGAAAGTAAACCCAGCAGAGGAACCAACTCTTCCATCCAATATGGAGTGCATCCTAGCTGTGCTCTCTAGCCAAGCTGTGGCCATTCACAAGCATGAACAGATTCTAAATGAAATTCATCAGTCCATATTTCAAGCCTCTCCAGTCCCACCAACTCAGTGCATATTTCAAGGTACCACTCAGCCAAGTCCACCAGCAGGTCTCCCACTCATGCCTAGACTTCCAGCCCCAGAGGGGTATTATGAAAATCCAGAGAGGTGTCAAGGATTTATTACCAAGTGTAATTTTGCTTTTCAGTTGCAGACTAACAGTTTCCATACAGAGAGCAGAAGAGTGGCATATATGACAGCCCTTCTCGTAGGAAAGGTGCTGGGTTGGGATATGGACCTCTGGGAGAAACAGTCTCCTCTCATGACCAGCAGTGACCTTTTCATAGCAAAGAAGAGGAAGGTCTTCCACCACCCTGTTAGTGGAGCAGAGGTCGATCGTCGACTCACACATGAAACATGCAGCGTGGTGGAGTTCGCCATTGAGTTCCACAACCTGGCTGCAAAGAGTGAGTGCTGCCAACTGGCAGCTTCAGGCCTTTTGATTGATGTCTCATTCGCATGGGGGAACAAACTTCCTGAGCTCATGGCCTTCATAGTCTCTGGTGCTGCCAGGAATTTCATGGACTTTACACTGGCCGCAAAGTTAAAGATTCAGCCAATCACTTTCCATGATCCAATGACTATTACCACATTTGTTGGGAGGCCCCTAGGTTCTGGCCAGGTAAGCCAGTGCAAGTTGGTTCTTATAGAGAATAGATAAATTTTTTTCAATTAATTCTCCCAAGATCCCTTTTATTCTTGAGTATCCTTGGCTAGCTCTGCATAATTTAAATCTTCCAAACAAATAAGTGAGTGAGGTCCTAACTGCTGTGTGTCTGGCTTGTCTCTCTGTCATTCTCCATGTCACCATGTCCCATCCACAGAGATTCTGGTCATTTCTGGTCTCAAACCAGTGGCTTCCAGTGAACTTGCTGCCTCTCCATAGTTATCCCATGTCCCCCAGGAGTATGCAGACCTCTGTGAAGTGTTCAGTAAGGAATGTGCTGCCTCTCTTGTGCACAATAGAGCTTATGATTGCACCATTGAACTGCTCCCTAACACTTGTCCATCTCGAGGGAGGCTATTCTCTCTGTCTGCCCCAGAGAGAGCATCAATGGAGGAGTATATCAACAAGGATCTTGACAGTGGATTTATCCACCCCTCAAGGTCAATGCCAGGAGCTGTTTTTTTGTGGGGAAGAAATATGGCAGCCACCGACCAAGATCATGTCCAGCATGTCCGGCAGGTTTTGTCTTTACTGTTAAGGAATAACCTCTTTGTGAAGCTGGAGAAGAGTGAATTGCATGCACCAACTGTCTCTTTCCACTGGTTCATTGTCACCAATGGCAGCATTCAATGGATCCTGGTATGACCCATGCAGTCCTGAACTGGCCCCAGCCTTGCACTGTCAAACAGGTCCATTGCTTTCTTGGACTTAAACATTTCTATTGGAGGTTTATGAGGAATGTCAGCTCCATTGCAGAACCCTTACAGTCATCACCCAGAAGACCTCAAAGCAATTCCTGTGGTCAGAAGAGGCTAGTCAAGCATTTTGACCTGCCCTTAGAAGTGGAGGTGGATGCGTTAGACATTGGAATGGGAGCTCAAAGGGAGTGTAAATGCGGAAGCAGCTGTGCATATAATCCATTGCACATAGAAGCGCGGATTCAGAGAGAACTCAGAAAAAGTGAGATAACGTTGTCATAGGTTTGTTTTAAATAATAAAAAATTTTTAAATGCCCAATATAGTTTAAAAGAATTCAGGTCTTCTCGTGTCCATTTGGAAAAAGCACATTTATTTTAAATTACCCGAGACCCGAGGCCACTAATACCGAACCTGACCTGTGTCCGAGGCACTCATCGTAGTTTTGGACCCGAACCCGCTTGGGTCTCCGGTCAGACCTCGGGTTTTCGAATCTAAGTGGACCTGTGAAGACCTCTAGTGTACAGTGTTAGTGATAGCATCACAACGGCAGCAGAGACAGGCCAACCAGTGCTGTAGAATCAGGCCACCCCTACATCAGGGCCAGAGGGTGTGGCTGTCAACAAAGGACCTTCCACTTCATTTAGGAATACTATAAACTTCCAGGCAGGTGTTTTGGAGCTGGTTTGAGCTACACTCTGCCGGACAGTGGCCATCCAGGAGCGGGGTTTGACACATGTGATCTAGAGTCTCGGAAACTGTCCCCCCAATTCATTAGACTTTTTAAGATCCTTAGGAAGATCAACCCTGTGTCCTATCAGCTACTCCTACCCAGATCCATGCACATCCATCCCACTTTTCACATTTCACTTTTGAAGTGAATTCAAGAATCCACCCCTTTTACCCCAGATCATTGGTGGGCAGCCAGTGTATACCATTTATCGACTGCTGGATTCATGTTGAGGGTTTCCATGAACAAATTTCAGTATGACATTAAATTATTTTAATTTTTAGTTTATCTGTAGTTTTCATTAGATTGTCTAAGTTGTCATTAGACATTAGTAGGGCTGCACGATTAATCGCATGAGATTGTCATGCGTGTCTCGTCAGTAAAGCCGGTTCTGTGATTAGCGGTAAATGTCCATCACCTGCTTTCAAATGGAGCGGCACTTAATATATAGAGCCGTAGTTCGCGGACAAGCTACGCAATATCGCGTTCATAATCGCAGATGAATCGCCTTCGATAATGAACGCGATATTGCGTAGCTTGTCCGCGAACTACGGCTCTATATATTAAGTGCCGCTCCATTTGAAAGCAGGTGATGGACATTTACCGCTAATCACAGAACCGGCTTTACTGACGAGACACGCATGACAATCTCATGCGATTAATCGTGCAGCCCTACTAATGTCTAATGACAACTTAGACAATCTAATGAAAACTACAGATAAACTAAAAATTAAAATAATTTAATGTCATACTGAAATTTGTTCATGGAAACCCTCAACATGAATCCAGCAGTCGATAAATGGTATACACTGGCTGCCCACCAATGATCTGTGGTAAAAGGGGTGGATTCTTGAATTCACTTCAAAAGTGAAATGTGAAAAGTGGGATGGATGTGCATGGATCTGGGTAGGAGTAGCTGATAGGACACAGGGTTGATCTTCCTAAGGATCTTAAAAAGTCTAATGAATTGGGGGGACAGTTTCCGAGACTCTAGATCACATGTGTCAAACCCCGCTCCTGGATGGCCACTGTCCGGCAGAGTGTAGCTCAAACCAGCTCCAAAACACCTGCCTGGAAGTTTATAGTATTCCTAAATGAAGTGGAAGGTCCTTTGTTGACAGCCACACCCTCTGGCCCTGATGTAGGGGTGGCCTGATTCTACAGCACTGGTTGGCCTGTCTCTGCTGCCGTTGTGATGCTATCACTAACACTGTACACTAGAGGTCTTCACAGGTCCACTTAGATTCGAAAACCCGAGGTCTGACCGGAGACCCAAGCGGGTTCGGGTCCAAAACTACGATGAGTGCCTCGGACACGGGTCAGGTTCGGTATTAGTGGCCTCGGGTCTCGGGTAATTTAAAATAAATGTGCTTTTTCCAAATGGACACGAGAAGACCTGAATTCTTTTAAACTATATTGGGCATTTAAAAATTTTTTATTATTTAAAACAAACCTATGACAACGTTATCTCACTTTTTCTGAGTTCTCTCTGAATCCGCGCTTCTATGTGCAATGGATTATATGCACAGCTGCTTCCGCATTTACACTCCCTTTGAGCTCCCATTCCAATGTCTAACGCATCCACCTCCACTTCTAAGGGCAGGTCAAAATGCTTGACTAGCCTCTTCTGACCACAGGAATTGCTTTGAGGTCTTCTGGGTGATGACTGTAAGGGTTCTGCAATGGAGCTGACATTCCTCATAAACCTCCAATAGAAATGTTTAAGTCCAAGAAAGCAATGGACCTGTTTGACAGTGCAAGGCTGGGGCCAGTTCAGGACTGCATGGGTCATACCAGGATCCATTGAATGCTGCCATTGGTGACAATGAACCAGTGGAAAGAGACAGTTGGTGCATGCAATTCACTCTTCTCCAGCTTCACAAAGAGGTTATTCCTTAACAGTAAAGACAAAACCTGCCGGACATGCTGGACTTGATCTTGGTCGGTGGCTGCCATATTTCTTCCCCACAAAAAAACAGCTCCTGGCATTGACCTTGAGGGGTGGATAAATCCACTGTCAAGATCCTTGTTGATATACTCCTCCATTGATGCTCTCTCTGGGGCAGACAGAGAGAATAGCCTCCCTCGAGATGGACAAGTGTTAGGGAGCAGTTCAATGGTGCAATCATAAGCTCTATTGTGCACAAGAGAGGCAGCACATTCCTTACTGAACACTTCACAGAGGTCTGCATACTCCTGGGGGACATGGGATAACTATGGAGAGGCAGCAAGTTCACTGGAAGCCACTGGTTTGAGACCAGAAATGACCAGAATCTCTGTGGATGGGACATGGTGACATGGAGAATGACAGAGAGACAAGCCAGACACACAGCAGTTAGGACCTCACTCACTTATTTGTTTGGAAGATTTAAATTATGCAGAGCTAGCCAAGGATACTCAAGAATAAAAGGGATCTTGGGAGAATTAATTGAAAAAAATTTATCTATTCTCTATAAGAACCAACTTGCACTGGCTTACCTGGCCAGAACCTAGGGGCCTCCCAACAAATGTGGTAATAGTCATTGGATCATGGAAAGTGATTGGCTGAATCTTTAACTTTGCGGCCAGTGTAAAGTCCATGAAATTCCTGGCAGCACCAGAGACTATGAAGGCCATGAGCTCAGGAAGTTTGTTCCCCCATGCGAATGAGACATCAATCAAAAGGCCTGAAGCTGCCAGTTGGCAGCACTCACTCTTTGCAGCCAGGTTGTGGAACTCAATGGCGAACTCCACCACGCTGCATGTTTCATGTGTGAGTCGACGATCGACCTCTGCTCCACTAACAGGGTGGTGGAAGACCTTCCTCTTCTTTGCTATGAAAAGGTCACTGCTGGTCATGAGAGGAGACTGTTTCTCCCAGAGGTCCATATCCCAACCCAGCACCTTTCCTACGAGAAGGGCTGTCATATATGCCACTCTTCTGCTCTCTGTATGGAAACTGTTAGTCTGCAACTGAAAAGCAAAATTACACTTGGTAATAAATCCTTGACACCTCTCTGGATTTTCATAATACCCCTCTGGGGCTGGAAGTCTAGGCATGAGTGGGAGACCTGCTGGTGGACTTGGCTGAGTGGTACCTTGAAATATGCACTGAGTTGGTGGGACTGGAGAGGCTTGAAATATGGACTGATGAATTTCATTTAGAATCTGTTCATGCTTGTGAATGGCCACAGCTTGGCTAGAGAGCACAGCTAGGATGCACTCCATATTGGATGGAAGAGTTGGTTCCTCTGCTGGGTTTACTTTCATAGTTCAGTCTTGCTGTCACAGTTGACTGGCATTAGGTGTCTATTTTATAGATAGTTACAGTTTTTTTTAAAATTATTATTATCATTATTTTTTATAAAAACAGGCATAGTTTTATTCCTTCTGTGAGACCCTCAACTCATTTTTGGTTGATCTTTTGTTACTTATAGGTGTTATAACCTGTAAGTTTGGATGCAATCAAGATGCTCGACCTGGGCCATAAAATCTCACCCTTTCCCCTTCTTCACACCAAATCACCAGCCTGGCTCCAATGAGTGTACAAGATAATGGTCACTAGAAGACTGTTGTCACATTAGTTGCACTTGCAGATGCTAACCAGAAAGATCTCAAAGTCTATCCTGTAACTTCAAAAACATTCCATAAAGAGAGGGACGACTCTCCCATCGCCAGGCACAAAATGCCATGTGATGGAGAAACACTGAAAACCACACATAATGTGATGCACATAATCACATATTTCCCTTGCATTTAACTCACAAACTATCCCAAAATCTATATGGTGTATTCCTGTGTTGTATGTATGTCTCTATGTTATATTAGCCTAGTTATGATTCTTCATTTATGTTAGGGTCACTTAAAATGCTGATATTCAGGTTTAAGTATGTATCACTGTTTTAATATTTGCAGACCCCATCTGTTTGGTATTGAAATAATCCGCTCTCTCACTAATTGTGTATAGTATGTTACTATAAAATGCATCATACTATTTTTACCATATTATGGTGTAAAACTGTACAAATTCATAGACCACCATAAAACATGCAAATAAGCTGTATAGGGAAACAAAGGGAACTTTCTCCCGCTAAAAGTTACCTCCGATTTGTCATTGTACCAGAGATGGGTGAGACCCTTACTCAAGAGCATCTTTGCTCATTTTCCTTGTGAGATGGATACTTTACTTACTTTTCGGCAACTTACTTTAAGTTAACCCTCTGGGGTCTGGGGTGTTTTGACATGCCCTGACATTTGTGCTTATTTCTGTTACTTATAAGATTGTCATGGCTAAAGTCTGATTACACTGTATTCAGCACAAACTCTGCTACAATAATATGTGAGCAGCATGTATGTAAAAGTTTGTAGTTTTGAGAAAATTACATTTATGCATGGTTTGTAAAAAAAAAAAAAATCACTGAAATAGGCCATAAAAACCCATACTAAATATTTGTTCAAAAGACTTTTGAAAAATGTATGTTGTATCCTAGACTTTTTGCTTCAAAACAATGTCAAAATCATCCTGCCCACTCATTCACATAAAACAATATACTGATTTAAAGTTTGTAAGACATGTTTTGTGTCAGAAGACTGTATGCAGGGAGAGTGTGAATGATCATGAATAATGATGTGTTTCACACCTGGGAAGACAGACACCCTCCCTTAATGGCCCTATCAGGTGGAACTGTGAGGGAACTAGAACAAATAATATATATATTGCTTTCGCCGTGTAGTGACACAAACATTTCTCACATTAAGCAACCAAAAGAGCAATAGGGACAAACTCATAACTCATAATGTGTGAGAGAATGAATCAATAATCTGCACAAAAAAAAAAGAAAGAAAGGCTGCTTCATGGTTGGTAAGAAATAATTAAGGCCATTAAAATTTTTCAATTCACCCAGAGTTTATCCGCCAATAGTTAGTATGTAATAGTAATATAGTAATACTTAGTATGCATTCTGTAATGACATCATTGGAGTCTGTGGAGCATGGATGAGTAATTAGTGTGGTTGATATATAGTGTGGTTGAGGATACTATGGATGAGAACATACAGACCTCCCTGCTAATCTAGTGGTGCTAATGCACGATGGCTGCTATGTAATCAAGTTGCTCCCATGTGGATATGCTAAATCTAGCCCTTAATCATTGTCTTTAATAACGGAGTGGAATTCGATTAACTACCTCAATGACTGCAATGCCATTGAATTGCATTANGTGGTTCAGCGAAGTCTGCAGCGGGAGAGAGAGGCAGGAGACGAGCGGTGAGTGAGTGGGGTAAATGCAAATGACGAACACCTGTCTCTTGTTTCAGTAATTGGCGTGGAGAGAGTACATAACGCCAGGAGAAACAGGAGTGAATGAGAGAGAGAAGGACTACTGGCTGCTGATCTCCTGGGATGCTGAGTACTGGAGTGAATTTGTGTGATTATATTGACCGACTTGTGCCTGTCTGCACAACTTTTTGTTTGTGTTGAATTAATAAAAGCAGTCAGTAAGTCCAGCCGACCCTGTCTTCTTCCTTCCTGACACTGAACCTTGTTACATATATATATATATATATATATATAAAATAACATGCAAGTGTCTGAAAACATTACATTCAGTTTGCACTCGTATATATTCTTCAAAGTATATTATTTCAATAATAAGTACTCTTTTTAAAAGTATGCTAAAGTGTACTTCTTTTTCACAAGGGATGAGTGGTAGTTTTGGACACTTTCTATTGGTATGATATACAGTATTAAGATGCACAGATACATCTAAAAGTACTAAAAACGCATCCGTTCTGCAGCCAGTGATAATTCCCCAAAAGGAGGGTATTTGTAGGATGCAATTATCTTCCAAATGTTTTGTCGGTTTCAAAAGGGATCCTTTGAAAAGACATAAGTCCCTGCAGCTGCCTCAGACAAAAGCAGATTCTTCTTTACTTTACTGCCATTACCTCTCCCACACTCAGTTTTATTAACACATGAGTTAGAATTGATCATTTTGCTTCTCTTTTTTCTCACCATATCACTCTCAAATCCATACTTTGGGTCTTTTTTTTTTTCTTTTTTTTTTGATGAATATATTACCATAAATTTAGTCAAACCCACACATGGATGTCGCTTCTAATGAGGCCACATTACCATTTCAGACAGAGCAGACGCTGGTTTTATCTTCTGTTCATGGAGACACGCTGCTACAAAGAGAATGGCAGAAGCAAGCAGTAGAGGCTCTGTCGTTCTCAATAAAGCATAATGGTGTTTATCAGGGAGGATGGTTCCCTTTGCCATTTGTTAGCCTTACGAGCAGAACCCAGATCTTGCACTTTCATTGACGCACACCACAGTGATCTACTATGGGTTCTTGTGCCACATTTAGCTGTGTTAGCATGTAGTTTGGGGCTACAGTGTGCTGGAAACAGCACATTTTAAATGACAAAAGTTACTTAACATAGATTGAACCAGCTGACTACACAATGACCCAAAGCACATTTCTCATCTTAATTTAAGGCCATTGTGGCCTTGTGGTTCTTTTTTTTTTTAAACTGTTTGTAGGGTTATCAAATTGTCTGTGAAATCAAGAGAGGGTCTACTGGATGTGCCCTTGGGCATAAAAAGCCTTTTATCTACATGACAGTGTTTTGTCTCTCAAAGCTCTCTCTTTCTCTCCCTGAGCACAAGTGCTGCAAAACTGCCATTGAAAAATTTTATTGTCATAAAATATGCATAATTTAAAAGAAACATTCATTTAAAGAGATATTTCATCGAAAATTCATATTCTATCATCATTTACTCACCCTCATGTTGTTCCAAACCCCTATAGTTTTTTTTTTTTGTTTGTTTTTTTTACTGTTAATCTCGTAAGGAAACATTTTGAAGATTGTACTAATTGCTCTTTTTCATGCAATTACAAAGGATATTGAGCTCAGTAATTAGTAGAAGCACCCTTTTGATCTAATACAGCCATGAGTCTTTTTGGGAAAGATGCAACAAGTTTTTCACACCTGGATTTGGGGATCCTCTGCCATTCCTCCTTGCAGATCTTCTCCAGTTCTGTCAGGTTGGATGGTAAACGTTGGTGGACAGCCATTTTTAGGTCTCTCCAGAGATGCTCAATTGGGTTTAAGTCAGGGCTCTGGCTGGGCAATTCAAGAACAGTCACGGAGTTGTTGTGAAGCCACTCCTTCGTTATTTTAGCTGTGTGCTTAGGGTCATTGTCTTGTTGGAAGGTAAACCTTCGGCCCAGTCTGAGGTCCTGAGCACTCTGGAGAAGGTTTTCGTCCAGGATATCCCTGTACTTGGTCGCATTCATCTTTCCCTCGATTGCAACCAGTCGTCCTGTCCCTGCAGCTGAAAAACACCCCCACAGCATGATGCTGCCACCACCATGCTTCACTGTTGGGACTGTATTGGACAGGTGATGAGCAGTGCCTGGTTTTCTCCACACATACCGTTTAGAATTAAGGCCAAAAAGTTCTATCTTGGTCTCATCAGACCAGGGAATCTTATTTCTCACCATCTTAGCAAACTCCATGCGGGCTTTCATGTGTCTTGCACTGAGGAGAGGCTTCCGTCGGGCCACTCTGCCATAAAGCCCCGACTGGTGGAGGGCTGCAGTGACGGTTGACTTTCTACAACTTTCTCCCATCTCCCGACTGCATCTCTGGAGCTCAGCCACAGTGATCTTTGGGTTCTTCTTTACCTCTCTCACTAAGACTCTTCTCCCCCGATAGCTCAGTTTGGCCGGACGGCCAGCTCTAGAAAGGGTTCTGGTCATCCCAAACGTCTTCCATTTTAAGGATTATGGAGGCATGCTAATAATCAAAGAAACTGTGTTATTATCATTACCAAAACTGAGTGAAATATATCACAAATATGTTTAGATGGAAAGCATGATATTATACACAAACAAAAAATCACTACACAATGAGTGTGTAAAGTGAATGTGTAAATTCTATGAATGAACTGAACGCATATCAAGTAGCCGTGTTCCTGTTGCCTTTTCCATAATTTCCAGGCCTGAAAATGACTTAAATCATTTCTTTCTGAACTGCTTAGGAACCCTTACTGTTTTATTTTGAAAATATTTCAATAGCCCCTTTATTTATCGGATCACAAAAGGTCCCCGAGCTGGGATTCGATCTTCTGTCATCAGAAGCAAAACTGCATGTAGGCCTACATCTAGATGCACTTCCATCGAGACTATCGGCTCAGACAGTTAGAAGATATTTAAATAAATGTTATAATCATAATTATTATTTTTTTCAGTTATACAAGGCATATTTTAGTGATATCTACGAAGAAAACAGAAATATAGGCTGTAATACCATAGACAAAACAGTCTTCTCAAGTAATTGTATGAACTTCCGGTTTTAAATCCCGCCCACTTCTGGTTTTATCCAAATACAGATACGAATAATTTTGAGATTGTTACAAATACAGATATAGATACAAATAGTGGCTCAGAAAAAAGAATTATATAACACTAAACAACTTACCCCGAACTTATATCCTCGTCGGTGGTCAATTCGCTGTTCGAAACGCATGCTCTTCACCCAGGCAGCGAACGCACAAGTCGTGTGTGTCTTCCGGTGTCAGATATCTTGGACAGGGGTTGGCACAGTGCTTGAAACGTTTCTCAGAAATTCTCTTACCTGTAAGATGACAGATCGCAACAGACAAAACAGTCACTGAAGACAAAAATAGAATGACATCTTCTCTAGGTGCCCCTTATATACTTCCTGGTCGCGCTAGTATTACGTCATAGGCTGTCGCCAGCCAGTACGATTGGCGTGATTCGATTATTGCTTCAGACTCCTGTCATGCAGAGGCGTTCCCCATAAGCGTTCTAGGATGCAGTGTGAGTTCCCTTTCGAAAGGGAACCTAGTTATGTATATTATATTGAATTTCTGTCAATAGATCCTCCCAAATTTTACACATTGCACCTTTAATCTGCCATCTGCACATTAAATACAATTAAGGGCTCTTCTTTTTCACAAGGGATGCCATTTAGAGTTAGGACAAATTTCAAGACTTTAAATTAATAATTAATCAACTGTTTCTCAAACAAAACTGTTGTATCAAGTCAGAAGAGTTAGAATGTGCATGATTCATATGGAGCATTTTCGTAAATAATTTATTGTAGAACTTTCCAGCAGGTGCACTATTGTTTGCGTATGTATATTACGAGTGATATATGTTATTTTTATGTTCTGGGGTATTTGAAGAAATAAGTGTGTATATTTACTATCTTATTCTAATGCAGGCACATTTATGTTATATTTCTTATATATTATAATCTTACTAGGTTACAGATATGTTTTATTATTGTTCCTAGTCACCAGATTGTGTATCTGTATATGCGTAGTTAGTCAGTGCGCAAGCGCCGCCTAGGTTCATTTTTCATTCTGTTGTTGATCAGGACTGGTACGCTTGCCGGTGAGTGTCTGTAAACTGACATTGCTAGTAATTCAGATTAAGAATTAATATCTCATAATTGTGTAATTTCATTAGTTAATTCTGATGTTTGTGTTTTCATTGCAGGTTTACAACCTAGCAATCTAACTGTTAAATGATGAGCTAAAACGTCATAACTAGCTTGTGGATGATTATTGTGTATGTGCACGCAATAAAAGTTAAAAGTGGCTCGAGTTGTATCCGCCGTGCTTGTCCTGAAACCCTTCCAGTGGGTAGTTTATTGAGCTATAGCAGGTAGCTTAGTAAAAAACTGGACATTTATGTTGCTTTTGAGTCCTTTTTGAAGACTGAAAGCCTCAGCACCCATTCATTATAACTGCATAGAAAAAAGTAACCAGTGCATTCTTTAAAACTTATCTCTTTGTTTTCCATGGAAGAAAGTCCTATCTTGTCCCTTGTTGCAGGGAATATATCACATTTGTGTCAGCACATGTCATCTTAGATAAACTTCAAAATTTTCCACTGAGGTACAAATTATTAGAAGATGTGTGAGTTGCGGCAGATGCTGACACAACATTTTGTTTATCATAGCCCTCTCTCAGAGGACTAGTGACGCAAAATACCATTGCCATAACTGATGTCACCCATATGCGTAATTGAAAAGACTTGCAATATTTTGCGCTTTCACAGATGGTAGACAGATGGAGGCGTAGATCAATGACAAGGTCTGTGACTAGTCTCAGATCAGAGAGTCTTGAAAAATGGGAAACCTGCATGAGACTCATTGTTTTCACCCACAGATTAATATATTTTACACTTTATCACCTTTTAATTATCAGCAGTCTTATGAAAAGACTCCTTGTCAGTAAATGCTCCACAGAGAACAAGGGTGGCAATGACACTGGAAGGTTTGGCTGTAAATCTTTCTCTGAGTAAAGTGAGTAAAATGTCTCTTTGACGGAGTTTAAGAACATGTGAGTGGAAAAGATTTTGGAAGAAATTGTTAGTGAGGCTCTAAGTGGGCAGGAGAGTCTCAACTATTTTAGGATCAGATTTAATTTTTCATCATGGGTCAAAACCTTTCTCAAGTATAAACTGAAATAACCGCTGGCCAGACTGACGGTCAAAGGGTGAATAGAACTCTGTCTGAATAGTGTCAGACAAGAATGAAAATTCTGCCATCATTTACTCACCTTCATGTCAAACCTGTATGACTTTGAACACTTGATAATGACAAGATTTTGTGAATGCTGGCATCAGACATAACAGTTAAAATCAGATAACAGTGAAAACTATTGTTCCGGCTATACAGTGGGTACGGAAAGTATTCAGACCCCCTTAAAAAATTTTCCTCATTAATGTACACACAGCACCCCATATTGACAGAAAAACACAGAATTGTTGACATTTTTGCAGATTTATTAAAAAAGAAAAACTGAAATATCACATGGTCCTAAGTATTCAGACCCTTTGCTGTGACACTCATATTTAACTCAGGTGCTGTCCATTTCTTCTGATCATCCTCGAGATGGTTCTACACCTTAATTTGAGTCCAGCTGTGTTTGATTATACTGATTGGACTTGATTAGGAAAGCCACACACCTGTCTATATAAGACCTTACAGCTCACAGTGCATGTCAGAGCAAATGAGAATCATGAGGTCAAAGGAACTGCCTGAAGAGCTCAGAGACAGAATTGTGGCAAGGCACAGATCTGGCCAAGGTTACAAAAAAATTTCTGCTGCACTTAAGGTTCCTAAGAGCACAGTGGCCTCCATAATCCTTAAATGGAAGACGTTTGGGATGACCAGAACCCTTCCTAGAGCTGGCCGTCCGGCCAGACTGAGCTATCGAGGGAGAAGAGCCTTGGTGAGAGAGGTAAAGAAGAACCCAAAGATCACTGTGGCTGAGCTCCAGAGATGCAGTCGGGAGATGGGAGAAAGTTGTAGAAAGTCAACCATCACCAGTCGGGGCTTTATGGCAGAGTGGCCCGACGGAAGCCTCTCCTCAGTGCAAGACACATGAAAGCCTGCATGGAGTTTGCTAAAAAACACCTGAAGGACTCCAAGATGGTGTCTTGTCCTTCATGTATCTTGCAACTATGTTGCTTCGTGTTTTATTACTGCTACTGTCGTTTTCCCATTTTGCCTGCAAATTCTTTTTTTTTATTTAGAGATTCAGTTGTTGTGGCTTCAAGCTACTTTCACTGCATATAGTAGTAGACTGACTTTCTTTTCTTTATTTACTACAGATTAGGGCTGTCACGATATTAGATTTTTCACACCACGGTTATTGTGGCCAAAAGAATTCACAATATCGATATATCGTGATATCTATAGAATCCTTGGGGAGGAAAAATGTATCAGTCAAATTAATTTTTACTTTGTTTATTTAGTTTTTATTTTTCAGGGTTGCTGCACATTTTTAAGTCAAATTTAAGGCTTTTTAAGACCTGAAGAAATAAAAATTAATACTAGCCTAGTAACCTTTACATTATGGCTGTTATCAATCAAATGAAATCATTATCAACAAAATCCATCTTTGCAATACAGAGGTGACACAAAATGAGAAGTGGCATTAATATATTTACACAGCATTTACAATTTGTCTAAATAAATTTAATTCAATATTTAAATATGGAATTATTTCTAATTTTAACTTTTTAATTAAAATGTACTTTAAATATGAAACTAAACCACCAGTAGGTGGCAGCAAGTCACTGTCTTAATGAGTGAGTGATTCATTCAACCGATTTATTCAAATGACTGATATCATTTGAATAAACCGTGTATTACCCGTGTATCTTGAATTTTGAGGGCATATAACTGCATGCACATCACGCTGAGTAAGACGAGCCTTATTAAAAGAATCATCCTTTATTTAAATATATAAACACATAAAATTACTGTTAACAGGTTAATATAACATTTCCCATTCCATGACTAGTAAAATAATCGCAACTTACTCTCTGTAAAATGGGTAATCCGCAGGGTGATGGACACGGAGGTGGGTAAAAAGGTTGGTGGTGTTGCCACCCTACGCACTGACTGTAGCTAGACTGTTTTCTTGGAAGCCGAAAAACTCCCATACTGTCGAGCTTATTTTTTCCGGTGTGAACAGAGCCTTTCACTCTCCCGCCGGGCGACATGGTTCTTCTTCTATAGCTGCGCGCGCTGCGTACTTCTTCTTGTTTGACAGGTGTCAGCGTTAAGGTGCAATACTGCCACCTGAGAGGTCAACCAGGTACTGGTGCTGGAGTATTTACGTGTCATGATATCATAAGAGTCCTATTCATTTTAAATATTGTGGTTATCGCCAATACCGGTATATTGTCACACACTAAATTAACACGATATCGATATTTCATGCTTTGAATATCACGATTATCGTCAATACTGGTATATTGCGACACCCCTACTACAGATATGATAAACATGCACAGACAAATGATGAAAGTATGCAGTTTCCAGGGAAATCCGTCCTGACAACTCTAAAATATAAATAATTATTATAGGATTACCATAGTTTACCATAGATTTATGGTAAAGCAAAAACACAGTTTAGAAGATGGTTTTATGTAATCACTCATTATTAAAATTGCATTATCTTCAAACAAAAAAAGTTACATAGTGTAGCTTTAAGTACATTACACTGATAGTGAGTTTACAGAATGGTCTACACAATAATGAATTTTCTTACCTGTCCAACAAAAATGAAACAACTTTGGAATCACTATTCAAGATTTTCTCTGTTATCAAATCTTTACATGTTGTGTATGCCATACCAATGTTTACACAATTTTATTTTTATTTTTTATCTTTGTCGGTTTATCTGTCTTCAGACCTTTTCTGCTTCTTTGACCGTACAAGTATTGATTCTCCCATTGGTAAAACAAGACAATAGTGTGTTTCTTTATCTAATTTTCGCTCTTCATATCACCAAACTACATTGCGCTACTAGCATATCTACAGACGTGACAGCCAATGAGCATGAGGATTCTCTCCGACGTTTACTGTTGTCATTTCCCACACCATAATTAATTAAAATACTTTTTATAGAAAACGATGTGTCTTCATCTCATGTAATTGTACAACATTCAGATGATTCTTCACAAAATCACTGCTTCTTAATGTAAACCTTTTTTGTTTTGTTTTTTGCTTGAATTAGCACTGAACTACTGAATGCACCCTTAAAGAAAGAAAAATAAGACAAATTTATATAAAAGTCTGTTTGCGAGAGGCAATATTTAAACGTTTTAATGTATTTATTAAATCTCCACTATGTAAAACCTTTTCTATATATATATATATTTTTTTTTTGTTGTTGTTGCCAATATTACAATCCTTGGCAAAACAGTCATGTCGACAAAGCTTCCACTGACTCTGACTCTGACTCTGAGGAGTCATGAGACAAAGAAATAGCCAATGTAAATAACCAAACAATGGTTTAGCTAAAATATTTAACACATGCCAACTAGCTCTCCTGCCAGAGAAATGACCAAAGCCAGCCATAAAACTGCTGTCCATTGTATTCTGTGACAGGAAGAATCACTCATGATGACAGGCAGTGCAGAGCAGAGAATTTCTGTCTATATACAACATACTCTGGTGTCAATCTCTTGCTCTCGCTTCTGAAGCCTCACATCTAATCACTCCATAATCCCGCACACATAGACCACCTCAAGAACAAATGGCTTTTGTCACTCTTCTAGCACATATCAATATCCTCGTGACAGAATACTTCTCTCTTAATCCTACTGCTTTGCTAAATGAACTGTAACAATGGGAAGATGCAAGTCCTAATAACATTACTTGTGTTCACAGTTACTCTCTCTCATGGTCCCAGTAGCTCTTTCTAGGGCACAGCAGCCCGTTAAAGTAGTTTTATTTCTTCCACAGAAGTGAGCCAAAGCACTGACACTAAGCTTCTTATCCCGCTGCCCTGGCCTCACCCCTCGGCTCTTATGATTAGGAGCCAGGGAGGAAGTGAAAGAAAGAGAGAGGGAGGAAGTTTATAAACTGTTGGAGAGAGGTCCATCTGTTGGAGCTGGAGACAGCAGCTGCCATATGATACCCCGTCGTGGGAAAATTGCCCTCCTCCAACTAAAGGTGAAGGAAAAATAGAAAAGTCATGGAATATTTACTTTACAATACAATATCTATATCTTAACTCCAAGAATTTTTTTTAGTAATTTTTTTTAGTCTCAAAATCAAAAGTATAAGTCAGTATCTGCTGTGGCCACCAGCTGCTTTAAGTTCTACGGTGCATCTCATCCTCGTGGACTGCATCAGATTTGCCAGTTCATGCTTTGAGAGGACCACTGCTCCATGCTCTATTGCCATGGTTTTGCAATAAAGTAAAACTGGATGTTCAGGATGTAATCATTTAGCATATGCTTTTGTGCAAAGCGATTTACAGGAGAACAATGCAAGCAGTTAAACCAACAAAAGAGCAACAATATATAAGTACTGTGACAAGTGCCATTTCAATGGAAATAGAATATAAAGTGTTAGTATTAATAGGTATTAATGTTAGTATCATGTGTTGATAAAAAAAGATGTGTCTTTAGCTGTTTCTTAAAAAAGCACTCGTTGTGCAAAGCCCCAAAGCGCTTTAAAAATATGAAGATGAATGGCAAATGAGTGTAGGATTGCATGTTTGTTTTGTTATCTTAGTTAGGACATTGCATAGACTTCCATTGATTTTATATCAGTTCAATGATATTTTCTATCACTTAACCCAACTCCTACCCCTAAACCTACCCATCACAGAAACATGTACAAAACACTAGATTTAAATAAAAACATATATTGGCTGATTTATAAACCTTTTTAACTAGTGAGGACGAGTCAAATGTCCTCACTAGTGGGTTGTTAAAGTATTTCACAAAAATGCACACGCACACACACACACACAGAGAGAGAGAGAGAGAGAGAGAGTATTGCGGAGCAAAGTAACTATGTGATTATTACTCCCCTCCCACAGAAGCAAATTTTGCCAAGGGGAAATTGAGTGTCTGGTATTCAGAACACTAATCAGTGACCTGTTAAATTCTACTGTCTGCGCTTAAATCCTCAACCTCGTGACCTTCATGCTGTTAAGTATGTCGGTAATGGATTGCATGTATATTGATATTGCCCTATATGTAGGCCTTCTGTTTACATTAACCTAAATAAATAAATCATAACTCACTCCTCATCAATTTTGTGGGTGGGTGTCTGGAAGTTTAAACATTTGATACTATTGTTCTAGTTCTTGTACTTGTGAGCTGCCTACCAAATATTTTGAGGCAACATAGACACACTCCAGATGTGCAGCCATTCCAAAAGGTAGGCAGTATATTATATATATATATATATATGCCATGTTTGCAGAATCGTATGCATCCCTTGTGGAGAAGTCAGTCCCAGGATGCACTACAAGAAGCTCAAGGATGCTCATTGAACAATATAGACTATAGACAGAAAAATGTATCACATTTGATACTTAAAATGTATCACATTTGATACTTAAAATTTGATACTTAAAAATCACAATTTTTGGGAGTTGTAAAATATTTTAAGTGCACAAATCATTTTTTTAATCTTTTAAACTTTTGTCATTCTTTAAAGAAGTACACTTTTTGATGCATTGACTTTAGCATACTAAAGCACATGTAAAGAACTTGAATATAATTTGGATATAACATTTGAAGTTAATATATATTTTAAATACTATTAACCTAATATTGTACCTAATTGGAACTTCATCATTACAAATGTGTAATATGTTTAAATACATGACATAGCTACAAGTTTCAATAGAGATGGCAATAAAGTACATTTTAGTTTACCATAAATGCTTGTCAGCAAAAAGCACTCTTAGGTTCAACTAATTGCATTTAATATCAATTTATATTATTTATATAAACTATAATACATTTACTTTTTTACAGTTTTTTTTTTTTTACAATTGTAAGGACACATTTCTCAATACTTAGGTTGTTTTTTTCAAAACTCTTCACACAGTTCTCCTAACCAACTTTCAACTTGGGACAAGTTAATTTCACATTATGCACTGAAAATGCACTAAATCTACCAAATCTACCTGTTGTTCCCTCCCCTTTCGTTATTGGTTGCTGTGTTTCTCCCCTTTGTTAATGGTTTCTTCCTGTTTTCCCGCTCTCCGCTGTCTGTCTGTTTTTAGGTGCTGTGTTTGGTCGGATAATGTGTCCATCATGACGAATCATCTCGTGAAACATCAAATCATTAACTGGTTCAAGATAAAAGACGCTGTGGAGAATGGAAGAGGAGGGAGCTTGGAGTGTTTGCTGGCTGTGCCAGATTGTTTTGCTGCTGTTTAGTGGTGGTTTGCTTGCTTGCTTATTGTGTTTGATACAGAGAACGTCTTATCTGACCTAAACTTCACCAGCCCAGAGATAAAGAAAAGGAAGTATGTCACGTGACTTACACTTTACAAACATGTAGAGAATTACCTCTGTTAGACACAATAGGGAAGGAGCGTGTGCAACCTCATGTAAGTTAAGTAGTTAGTGAAGCTTTAGCTATGGCGTGTTAAACGCCGAAGATTTCTTTATTTTCTGGTTTTGTTTTCAGTTAGTTTAGAGGGCGGGGAATTAGTGAATGTTTTGGTTTTGTTATTTTCGTTTGTTTAGCACCGCTCATTTTCTTTTTCTCTGTGGCTTTTCAATTTATTATTATTTTTCTTTTCTTTGTATATAGTTGTAAATAAGGATTTTGGTTGGTGTTTTCATTTGTGTAAATTTATATTCTTTGTGTAAATAAAGCAAACCACTTTTTTTTTTCATGTCGATTGTCCTTGTGTCATTCTCCCACAGTACTCCGTAGAGACCAAAATTATAGGGTTGTGTTTAAATTTTATTATGTACGTCTTCATCATACCTCTATGCCACCAGGGGACGTAACATAATTTGGGGGCTCGTCCGGGATATTTCCTCAGTATTGGGGAGGTTCCGGTAGTTAGCATAACTTGTTGTTTTGCTCTGGGGATGTGTGTGGTGGATTGATTCAAGCAACTTTAGTAAGTATTGCAGCATTGAACTTTGTGTATGCAGTGTATTTAGGGCTTTTTGTCATAAGCTTTGTGATGTCCTCGAATGTACGTCGGTTTATTGAGAATCTGACATTAGATCTTTTGAAAAATGTTGTAAGGATGATCTATTGGCAATAGCTGAACACTTCCAAATCTCAGTTAGTTGGCAGTCATTGAAAAGAACAAATTAAAACTGTCGTGTTAGACAGTCTTTCGGAATTAAATGTTTTGAATTTGCCCGAGTCGGTTAGAGAAGCAAATCAAATTAGTGAGGAAATGACAACTCGTGAAGGTGCGGAGGCTGAAGATGAGGAGGTTAAGCTTGTGGAAGCGGACGCGGAGGCCGAGGCTAAAGCAGGCTTACCCCCATTTGAGCCATTTTCTCCGCCCACGCCGGGTTCTAGAGAGAGTGCAAACTTAAAGGTTCGTATAGCTCGACTCCGCATGGAAACGGAAGACAGAGCGCAAGCTCATCGAGCTGAATTTGATCTGCGGCATGAAATCTGATGGCTTGAGATTCAGGCTGATAAGGAAGTGAAACTGCGCCGGTTGGAGTTAGAGGAGGGGAAGCTGTCTTCTAGATCCACTAGCCCATCTACTTCTGATTCACCTGGCAAAGATTCGATAGAGCGTGGTTTGTCTACCACTGCTTTTGATGTAAGTAAAAACATTTAATTGGTGCCGCTATTCAGAGAGATGGAAGTGGACAGTTATTTTGGTGCATTTGAGAGAATTGCTGTTTCGTTAATTGGCCAAAGGAAGTCTGGACGTTGCTGTTGCAATGTAGGCTTGTGGGAAAGGCTATGGAAGTTTTTTCTACTTTGTCTATTGAAGATAGTATGATATATGAGACGTGAAAACAGCTACCTTGCGCGCATATGAACTAGTGTTGAAAGTACCGCTGCATTGTGTGTATGTACAGACGGAGTTGGTTGCAGGTTTTGTGGACATGGGTGTGTGACCTACGTTACCAGTGCCTGGTGTTGAGTTCATTTTGGGCAATGATTAGGCTGGGGGTAGAGTGCTGCCAGTATTGGAAGTACTAGATAAACCTGTTCTTACTTCTGTTACAGAAGAATTAACTCTGAGGTATCCTGATGTTTTTCCAGCTAGTGTGTTCAGTCATGCCCAGATGGGGACAGAGTTTACGCTGGATGACACGTTCATGTGCACAGATGGTGATGATGTTGCTGTAGGAGAACACGTGCCTCACGAAACAGGAAATGAAAAGGTTAGTGGTCTGCTGCCGTTACCTGTAGGTCGTGAAAAGTTAAGTAAAGCCCAACGTGATAATGAAACTTTAGCGAAATGCTTTGATGCTGTGTCCAATTCAAAAGGGGTGCGTCATATTTTATGGAAGACGGATTTGCTAATGCGGAAATGGCAGCCTCGAGTAGTCGATGATGCAGAGTGTTTTACTGTTTGTCAGGTTGTTGTGCTTACCGAGTACTGTGCACATGTGCTCTCACTCGCCCATGATCATGTTATGTCGGGACATCTAGGAGTAACGAAGACGTAAAATCATTTGTTGCGTCATTTCTTTTGGCCCAGGGTGAAAAAGGATGTTGCAGTTTATTGCTGTACATGCCCTACCTGTCAAGTCATAGGGAAACCAAATCAAGTTATTCCTCCCCCCGCTGTTAGTTCCAATCTCAGTGCTCGGTGAGCCTTTCGAGCATGTGATCGTGGACTGTGTCAGACCACTGACTAAAAATAAGACTGGACATCAGTTCTTGCTCACGATAATGTGTGTCACAACTTGATACCCAGAAGCAGTGCCTTTGAGAAAAATTACTTCCAAAGCAGTCATTAAGGCATTGGTCAAATTTTTTTCTACTTTTGGTCTGCCCAAGATAGTACAAACTGATCAGGGCACACATTTTATGTCTAAGTTGTTCACTCAAACCTTGTGTTCGCTGGGTATCAGTCATCGTACTTCCAGTCCATATCATCCTGAGAGTCAGGGTGTGCTTGAGAGATTACACCAGACACTAAAGGCTATGTTGAAGAAGTACTGCTGGGAGACAGGTAACGAATGGGACGAGGGTGTGCCATTTGTTCTTTTTGCTATTATTGAAACCACTCCGGAGTCTCTGCAGTTTAGTCCAACTGAACTGGTGCTTGGACATAGTGTCCAAGGACCACTGAAAGTTCTTAAGGAACAAATGCTGGGTCTCGACAACAGTTTAAGTCCTACAAAGAACATTTTTGATTATGTGGCCCGTTTTCGTGAACGAGTACAAGAAGCCTGTGCATGTGCTAAATAAGCTCTTGCTGAAGCTCAGTCTAGCATGAAACAACATTTTGATAAAGCAGCAATGTCTCGTTCATTTTCAGTGGGTGACAAGGTACTTGTGTTACTACCAATTCCAGGGTCTGCGTTGTCTGCATGCTTTGTTGGTCCTTATGAGGTAGTGGGTAAAAAGTGACACTGATTACATCATTAAAACACCTGACCGTAAGAGACAAAAACGTGTGTGTCATATTAATATGCTTAAAGCTTACCATTCCAGGAAGGAAGCATCTCACTGTTCAGAGGAGAACACAGGGCCCGTGGTTTCATCTGTCGTTGTGAGTCAGTACCATCCTTTCCTGGTGATGCTGAGTTTGATGCTGATGAGGTGAGATAACAGGTTGATCCTTTGCCTTTAACGCCACTGTCTAATTCTGAGATTTTAACTGATCCTTCAAAGTTGCTGTGTCATTTGACAGAGGAGCAGTGTGCAGACATTGTAACCCTGATGCAGAGCTTTCCCGCTCTCCGCTGTTTCTCTGTTTTTAGGTGCTGTGATTGGTCGGGTAATGTGTTCATCATGACGGATCATTTTGTGAAACATCCAATCATTAACTGGTTCAAGATAAAAGACGCTGTGGAGAACGGAAGAGGAGGGAGCTTGGAGTGTTTGCTGGCTGTGTCAGTTTGTTTTGCTCCTGTTAATGGTGGTTCGCTTGCTTGCTTATTGTGTTTGACACAGAGAACGTCTTATCTGACCTAAACTTCACCAGCCCAGAGATAAAGAAAAGGGAAGTATGTCACGTGACTTACACTTTACAAACACGTAGAGAATTACCTCTGTTAGACACATTAGGGAAGGAGCGTGTGCAACCTCATGTAAGTTTTGTTTTCATTAGTTAGTGAAGCTTTAGTAATGGCGTGTTGAACGCCAAAGATTTCTTTATTTTCTGGTTTTGTTTTCAGTCAGTTTAGAGGGCGGGGAATTAGTTTGTGAATGTTTTGGTTTTGATATTTTCGTTTGTTTAGCACCGCTCATTTTCTTTTTCTCTGTGGCTTTTCAATTTGTTATTATTTTGTCTTTTCTTTGTATATAGTTGTAAATAAGGATTTTAGTTGGTGTTTTCATTTGTGTAAATTTATATTCTTTTTGTAAATAAAGCAAACCACTTTTTGTCATGTCGATTGTCCTCATGTCATTCTCCCACAGTACTCCCCAGAGACCAAAATTATAGGGTTGTGTTTACATTTGAAGAGTTCAGATGCAAAACCCTCTAAATCCATCAGACATCTTTTCTTTTAAATGAGCATTTTTTACCAGGCTTTTACAATCAAGTTCAGGAATTTAATTTTAAAGGTAATGATAAGGTTATTAGCTAGTGAATAAAATAACTTTTTTTCAAAAATGTCACTCTAGACAATTTATTGGTTTTTAACGAGTTAGATTTTCTTTTGCATCAAAACCAGCTAAATCCACTTGTGCTTATTTAGCAAAAACCTAGAAATCCACCTGTTTGGGGCAAGACATAGTAAATAGTTGAAAAATCACTAAAGATGCAACTAGAAACCCTTAAAAAGATGATAGCACAATCATTAAAAAACTAAACAGTAGACAAACCTCTTTACACAGGGATCTAACACGTCTCTTCTATTCAGCGTCCACTTTTTGCCTCCTCCGTTTACATGGAACAGCTTCCATATGAGACAGAAGAATAGCATCTTGTTTGACTTTGTCTTTGGCGAAATAGAGCTGTTGTTTGATGTATAATAAATCCTATTCCTTCAAAGTAACGGCACTGCGTGAAGAACTGTTATGAGTGCATGATACAATTGCGACCAAGCCATTTCCACTGTAGGCTATATTTTGCCTTATGACAGGCAGAGTTTTGAGGTAAATAACGTTTTCTTCTGCCATTCAATGTGTGTAGGACAGGCTGATCCATTTCATCGTACTCCATCTTTTATTTTAAAAATCTCAATCTGAATCTGAATCTAAAAAAATCTCCTCAGCGCGCCGCTATATTGAAACCGCTCGAAATCATATGATTCGATTCGCGCCTTCTGATTGGTTTTCGGAACATAGCGGCTTTTGCTGCCAAAGGGAAGTGGCGTTTAGAGGCTTTTGCCAACAAAACGATATTTCTGAATGGGCTGACGCTGCGATTTAGAGGATTTGAAGCACGTGATTTGTTGAACGTGTACTACGTGCCGTAAGCATTCGTTCAATGTCATTATCTCATTTTTGACAGAGGTGGCGTTTAGCGGCTTTTGCATCTGAACTCTTCATTTTATTATGTTTGTCTTTCTCATACCTCTATGCCACCAGGGGACGTAACAGCTTTCTTTAGCAAAATTTCTTTATAAAACAAGAATGACACTCTATACTGTTTAGAATTCACCGCAGTAAATGTTACACATAGCCCATGTTTACATTACAGTACAAAATTGTTCCTAAGTTTTCCCTTTTTGTACAGATGGTAATGAAATTGAAAGACTAACATCTGTGTAGGTGTTCAACTACATCTAATTGTTTTGATAGTATAGATTTCTTTAGATTCAGAATATATTTTAATGTGGTATTACTATAGAAATTATTGCAAATTTCTGTCTTATTCAGTGTTGTATTTTGTTAGGTTTTAAACTTAAGTTTACAGTTTTTTGTTGTTGTTTGTTTTGTTTTAATTGCTTTGCATTTTCACAAGCAATTAGTACAAAAAAAACCTCTTAGTACTAATATCACAACAGATCATCAAAAGTGCACTTTTTTTCAAACATTTCAGCATATTTTCAATTGTGTTAGTACAATACATAAAATCACAAAGTATCCTTTTCATTACACAAAATAAGTAACAGTAACTGCCTTTCATAAAGCACTTACTATCAAACTTTTGATTTGCATCTCTTCTCGTTCAGTTTAATACATTTGTCTATTGTTTACAGTTTTTCTCAATCACTTTGGCTCAATTCTCAAGACTTTTTTTCTCAAAACAATAAGTTCAGGTCTCTAAACAATTAGTTTCTTGTTCACATCAGATTTGGATTTCTTTTTGATTTAAGCAATTTGCATGTGTTTTGGCACGTGTGCAAAAGAGTAAGTACAATTATCTACCATTTGGACAACATCTAAATACACATGGCTTGTTGATCAAACTGATGAGCTGATTCTCAGTGAAACCGTCAAACTCTTCACAACTTCTAAACGTTCTTTCATCATGTGTGCCTTCACATGCAAAATGATCTATTCAGTTATCAAAATCTGTCAGACATGCATGTACTGTATATTCCATAAATACCTATGGCATGGGATATTTGTAATGTCTGACAATTGACAAATGGCCTGCCATTGTAATGAAATAGGAATAACAATATTACCAATCAACCAATTAGGAAGCATACGTTAGGCTACATGGAGTTTGCCCAGCACAATCACTGTCATTTTTGAACATGCAGGAACATCTAAATCCCTAAACAGCAACAACAGTTTGTTTTGTAGAAAGGTGTTACATATAAACTGAAAAACAAAACAAAAAAAACACAGTTGCTTGTCGTGGAAGAGCAATAGGAAGAAATGTAAGAATGTGTGGTGTTAGGGGAAGACATACAGTAATAGAATATGTAAAAATGAACAAGCAACTGTGAATTTTCAGTTTACATGTAATACATTTCTACAAAAATAAATGTGCTGTATAAATAAAAATGTTTGGTCCCACTTTATATTAGGTGTTTTCCACTTCTTCAACTACTAAAATTCACTGTAAATGAATAATTTGGTACAATGCACTTATTGTGTACAAACAGTACTTGTTTTTACATTGTACTTATTTAAAAAAAAAATAAAATACAGCTATTACACTGTTGAGCCTTGCATTACCCATTAACCCACCCTCAAATCTACCCATACCACCAAACCTGTCTCTAACCTTACCCGTATCTGTCAAGGTTTTGTTCTGTTTGGTCTTTGTTTTGATTATGTTCACCTTCTGTTCGCCCATCTTCAGTTGACGCAGTTTTCCTGTGTGTTTGATTAGTCATTTAGTTCACCTGGTGTTCTTCAATTATCACATCAGTTCCCTTGTTAGTTCCTGTAAAAGTACTCCCTGTTTTGTTTACTCTTTGTCCAGTCATGTTAAAATGTTTTTGCACTGCTTGTTTGCCAGCCTTTTGATTTGGAGTGAAAGCTTTTGAGTTTTTGGAAACCTGATTATTCTGCCTTCTTTGGATATCCAGCATACACCGGTACAGATATCCAGTTTGTTCTCTAGAATGCTCCAGTTTGCTCCAGCCCCAGAGCTCAGCCCAGAGAGTCTTGCCCTGTCCATAATGGCTCTGGCATTGTATGTCTGGGCAACACACACGTCGGCTCCAGCTCCAGTGTTGGCTCAAGCCCTTGAATCAGCTGCAGTGTCGGCTCCAGCCCATGAGGCCACTTCAGCTCCAGTACAGAAATGCCTAGCTCCCCCCAAGAAAATTTTGCCCGTGAACATGGTGGACGAGCCTGGGGTCCTGGGCAAGACCACAAAGGCCCATCCTCCCTAGTCTCCTGAGCTGCTAGCTTCGCCCTGGTCTCCTGAACTGCAAGCTCCACTCTGGCAGCACCCCCTGCTCACCTACACATGACCTCCAGGACTCCAAACTCGCTTCCACAAATTCAGTGGTTCAAATTTGACAGAAAATTCAGCACTGGACATCTGGGAAATGCAGGAATAGTAGTAGATTGCCGATCCATAATCTCCATCTGCTGTTAGTCTGCCTCACCAGCAGGTGGGCCAAGTGGCTGTAAAGACCAGAGCAACGGCTAGAGAGAGTCATAGGTGCATTTCCACTGTCAGTCTAAAAACTAGCATGCTAGTGCGTGCCTGGGCCAGTCGTGTTTCCACTGTCAGTTCCGGGGCTTGATCGGGCCAATGACCAGGGGTTTTTGACCCGCCGAATACCTTGGTCCAAAGCAGGCCAACTGTGGCTTGATGAGTGGTTATGAACAGAGGTGGAGAGGGTCAACGCCACTGCTCATTTCCCATGTTATTAAATCATGCTACCAGCTAACCTCACATTTAAGACATTTTAAACTATTTTTAGTTCAAATGTCATTTTCAGACACCAATGAGTGTTTGAAATAACTTCCTTTCGATCCGATGGGGATTCTGATCACCGTATGAGGCAGAAATACATTTACATATCCAATGCTAAAGGCTACTTATGCTAACCATTGCAATAATAATTAAAGCTGCAAGCAGCGAAGAAAGGGCCCTCACTCCTGGGGCCACCGCCACTAGATGACCTTAAGAAAACAGTGAATAGTGGGCGATATGCAATATGCATGGCCACCGCCACCTGGTGGCCTTAAGAAATGTTTGTAGCATGTTTGTAGCATGTTTAGCACTCAATTGCATATTTCAGTGTGTTGCTAGTAGTGCATCACAGTGTTAAACATGTCACTTCCTGTTGCCAGTGGGTGGTGCTATTACTATAACTGGATATTGTCATGTAGATGTGTTCAGGGCAGGAGTCTTCTCAAACATGTGAAGTTTGGGGCAGATTGGACATTGTATGCCTGAGTTACAACAACTTTCTTTTTCGTGGCGTTAATCGCATACATTAGCACTTAGCCAAGCGTTGCATGATTTAACGTGTTTCTAGCATGTTTGGTACTTCATGGCATATTGAAATGTGTTTCTGGGAGTGAATTACTGTGCAAAGCATGCCATTTCCTGTTGCCAAAAAGTGGTGCTGTGACTAACTGAATATTGGCATGTAGATGTCTTCAGGCCAGGACTCTTATAAAACATTTGATGTTTGAGGCAGATCGGACATTGTATGCCTGACTTACAAAAGCTTCCTGTTTCATGGCGAAACATCAGATTTTGTCAGGCCACCACGGACACGCTGTTCAATGAAAACTCAAGATCTTTGCAATTTAACATTGCTGAGGCCTTAAGATTAAACTAACCATCTATGATGCTGATCTGGTTAAATCTCAATGAGGAGTTAATCACAGTGTAAAACGTTATTTCCTGTTGCCTGCAGGTGGCGCTATGACTGTAACTGAATATTGGCATGTAGATGTCTTCAGGCCAGGACTCTAATAAAATGTGAAGTTTGGGGCAGAGCAGACATTGTATGCCCGAGTTACAACAACTTCCTGTTTCATGGCAAACCATAGAATTTTGTCAGGCCGCCACGGACACGCCCTTCAGCGAAAACTCTAACAGCGAAAACAGGGGTATTGAATTAAAATTCTAAGAGGTCCAGTTAGAAAAAAAATCAGCAACCAAAGGTCCACAACATCACAATGACTAACTTGTGTTATCATTCAGTGCCACAGCCTAGTAGTTGTATGAAAATATGTAAGTAGCCTTGTCAAGAGATGACTGTCAAATAAAATGAAAGTACAAATTGAATAATATTTTAACAATATTTATTGTCATTTTATATATTGAGCTGTAGGGAAATAATAAGTACTCTAATAATAAATGATCAATTTAAATAAACTGCCCGTGGGAAGAATGAACATGTAAGAATCCGTCCATTCTTGATTAAAAGCTCTGTTTTCGCTGTCCACTTTTCTCTTTTTAGAGAACGCCATGTGAAACGTTGTCTCTCATTCGTCTCGTCTCGTCGTCTCTCCCTGTGTGTGTGTGTGTGTGTGTGTCTCTCTCGCTGTCTGACTCGAGTAGTATCACATGACATGATTTACAACGCATGCTATTGGTCTGTGAGTTTCCTGGGCCGCGCTAAACCAGTACCATAGATGCTAGAAAAGCTGCGCGGGTTAAAATAGAAAGGCTCCGACAAAAGTCAATAATTTATGGGTTATTGGTCCGGGTCCGGATAGAACGGCGGCTGGGTCCGGATCCGGACCGCGGTCCGCCTATTAGTGACCTCTGGCCTAAAAGGTCAAAGAAAACTCTAAATGAAAAGCATGTTACAGTACACTCAAAAAAAACTGTGCATCTGCAAAACCAAAAGTCAATTAGATATTCATTCTGCCTCAACATCATGTTTTCTTGCTGGGTCCGGCCTGAGTCAAGTCAAGTCACCTTTATTTCTATAGCACTTTATACAATACAGATTGTTTCAAAGCAGTTTTACAGTGATAACAGGAAAATGATTCAATGATGAAAACGGAGTTCATGTTGCAGCTCTTAAAGAAAATAGTGTCATTGTTGAGCTGAAGTCAGTTCAGTGTTGTTGATACAGTTTCGTTGTAAAAGATCATCAATTGTTAGTTTTTTAATAATTGCTTACATTTTTAAAACTTTGTCTCTTTTTTTCAAAACTTTACACACAAATCCAAGAATTACACACACAAAATGCAAAATGCCTAACATCTCTTGCAAAATGAAGCACTGCGTTCAAAATATCACAAACACACCTCAAAAGCAAACATTTGTCTTACTTTGCAAACACATTTGCCATAATATTCTATTTTTGGATATATCATATACACACAGTTATTCAAAACCTAAAGCTCTTCTTTCATGAGCTCCTGTGTACATTTCTGTACAAGATTGAAAGTAATTGGCAGAGAGATGTTGAAAAATTCATGGTAAACATGAAAGCAAGATTGAAAAGCACTGTAAGCACGTGTGGTTGTGAATACAGTATTACACAGTACGAAAGAAAAAAAATACATCAACCATGTGTAGTTGGAGAAAAAAAAAAAAAAACTAGCATAATTTTGAAACAGGTGAATATTCCAAAGGAATGGTGTGTATGTGTGTCCTGGTAGGGGACCAAATGTCCACACAACTATAGTAATACCAGTGCATTTTGACTTTGTGGGGACATTTTTTACAGTAAGTCCCTATGAGGAAACAAGCTTAAACGTAAATCAAACAAAATGATGTTTTCTGAAAATCTAAAATAGCAGAATGTTTTCTGTCATAAGTAGGTCTAGTGGTAGGGTTCGTGTAGGGGGATAGAATATACAGTTTGTACAGTATAAAAACCATTATGTCTAAGAAATGTCCCTATAAAACATGGAAACCCAACATGTGTTTGTTGTGTGTTTGTTTGTTGGTGGGCGAGATGGTTGGGTGGTTCTAGGCTCCATCTCTCCTCCTGGCTGGGTCCGGCCACAATACTTCATCCACATCACTTGCTATGTTCTCTCTTGCGTATCCAACCTTGAATGGAGGCAGCGTCAATGTCTCCACATGCCTCCTCCATTGCCTGGAGAAGTGTTATGTTGACATAGGGATGACGATCATGCACTTTCCAGCACCATGTGGAGAAAAAATGATGAATGTGGAAGCAAGTAGACAACAGAAAAGTTGTTCAAAACCTATAACTTGACCTTTGGCCTATTTATAGGCCTATTCTAAAGACATGGTTGGATGGTGTTAAGTAAAGCAATGAGTGTTTGAACATGTGAGGAGTTAGTGTGAGGCACTGATGAATAAGTGTGGCATTTTGATTGGTTGTGTTTGAAAAAGGAAAGCAAGATACTTTCTGTTAGATTTTTGTGTGTTACATAGAGAATTGTGTGTTGTGCTTTGCAAAAAGTGTTTTATGAAATTGAAATATTAGTCAAAGTCCAAGAATTAGTGTATGATTTTGCAGATTTGGTGTGTGGTTCTGCTGTTTGAGTGTCAGGTTTCAGAAATTGTGTGACAAGTAAGGATTTTGTTCGTAAGCAGTTGAAAAAAAATGTAAATTATACAATTTAATCTATAAAGCAGTTCTGCAGAAAACAGTGGTGTCATCGTCCAGCTCAGTTCAGGTCTCATTCAATAGTGTCAGTGCACTCAAATCAATAATATTTTTGAAAATTATTAGTTTTTCTCAATTACTAACACACAATTCATGAAACAATTCACCATTTTCTCACAACTATAAACATATTCTCATAACTACACACCAACTTGTACAAACCTAAAACTTCTACATCAAAATCAAATATTTCAGTCAAAAACATATTCACTTCTGTCAAAATCAAACTTTGGCCTCAGATGACACACAAAACCTGCAAATACACAGACTTTCCTGCCCAGTGAACACTAGTGAGATCAATTCATAACACTGTAACAAAAATACCTCTTATTGGGATTCAAGAATAATTTGGCAGCTCAGTGTCTATTACAGTATACAACATATATGAAAGAGCGCAGATAGCGTAAAAAAATGCAACAATGAGCTTTAGAGAAAAAATATTTTCATTTCACTACTGTAAAGTGATCTTACAGTAGATTAAAGTAGATGAAGTAGTTGATCTTACAAGAGAAGAATAGTTCAAAAACCAAAGAACTAGATATTGACTGTGTATACAACACAGTACAGTATACTGCCAATTACAGTAATACATAAATAAAGAAATATATTTGCCATCCTCTGCACCCTTGGCCAAATTTCATTACAGTATATAGCAGTTTCTTGGTCTTCTGACAAAAGACTTTCATTGACAATCATGAATTTGAGGGTGTACATGTGCTACAGTTTACTGGACGCAGAATAGTGAATCATATAAAGTACTGTTGCTGTGTACTGTAATTATACTGTACGTGTAAGCAGTATAAAACCCTGTTAATGATTCTAGGATACAATTTCTAAAGCACAATCACTTGTGCTCCTGTTTATGTTATCCCGATATCCCGAGATTCTGATTGGAGTGTCATCATTTTTGCTACTGAATGTTTACTGGTGGATAAATGTGTGCTATTTGAGTTTACATAGTGACACTTGAGTTAATTATACTATGTGTTTCTGTTTTCTGAGAACATGGTTATGCCACTGTAAAATAAGGTCATTTTTGTTGGTATCATCTTTCAGCACCTGTGTCACCTGCGCACTCTGAACTGGCCTATATTTCATACAGTTGGTTTGATCACATCATTAGGAACAAGAGTGAGAAATTTTGAGTCATGTGTAAACGATGACAACCGTGTTGTAGTTGTGCTTAACTTTTGTTGCTTGTGTTTACCGTTTTGCCACACAAGTGCTTCACAGTGCAAAATGTGTTTTAGTGAGTGAGAATGTGTTTAGAATTTTGCAAAAAGAGTGCATGAGATTTGCAAACAGTGTCTAACTGTCTGAACCTGTTTAAGGTTTTGCAGAGAGTGATTTATTCAAACAAATTGGTTTAGGCATTTGGGAATTTAGTTTATAGAATGGGTTTTAATGTCTTAGCAATTGTGTTAGCAGGCAAAACACAACTTGATTTTGGCCTTGGTGCTTGAGGACCGAGGCTATTGGCCCTGCCCGGCACGTTGTTAGCCCTGGCCCTGGCTCGCACTGGCCCGACAGTGGAAAAGCGGCTATTCATTCACATTTGTCATTAAATTACTACCATAACATAGTTTCTATAGAAGTTGTTTGCAATTTCCGATTTGGATAACCAAATGATGAATTATTTTCACATAAGTGATTTATCTTAGATGATAGCCACTATGTTCAAAGTGTGTGTGTGTGTGCATGTTTTTGTGACATATCAGGACACAAATGTGTATAATGACATGGGTATGACATAGGTATTACAAAAAGAGGTGACATATGAGGACATTGACCATGTCCCCACTTTTCAAAAGGCTTATAAATCATACAGAATGTACGGTTTGTACAGTATAAAAACCATTACGCCTATGGAATGTCCCCACAATTCACAAAAACGAACGTGTGTGTGTGTGACAGAGAGATTTGTGAACATGTTTGCTATTGAATTAACTGATTGTTTAAAGTACTAAATTGATCATAGTGTTGTGTTTTGGTGATTAAACCAAATGTTCTTATTACATATCACAATGATCTTGTGTTTTGAAAATGATTATGTAAAATGAAAATATGTATAACTAGAATAAAAGCATGAGATCAGGTTTTGAAAGAATGACTAGCTGTGTTACAAGTGTTATCAGTTTGGAGTTTTGTACTAAGACTTTTGAAAATGTACACCTTACTTGTGAAAATAGTACCAAAGAGAATAAAAAAAAAAGAAAAGCGTGAAAAGAGTATGAAAAGAGTATGAAAAGAGTATGAAAAGAGTTTGAAAAGAGTTTGAAAAGAGTATGTAAACATGTTCATATTGGCCTGTAGGTATAGTTTGTGGATTTTGTGTCTGAATGAGAAAATAATTAATTTAATTCGAAAGATTTAGTCAGTGAATGCATTTCGTGCCAAAGCAATGATAAATAATCCAGTTTAGCCCACATAGACAGCTGTTGTGCACACTGTGTGAAGAGTTTTGGAAAAAGTGACCAAAGTATTGAGAAATGTGTCCTAATGATTGTAAAAAACAACAAAAACAAAAACAGAAAAAGAAAATAAAAAAACTGTAATTTATGGTAAAGAGCATGCAATTAAAGTTTGTTTTATTAACAAAGTTAGGGAGGAGCACGTTCAGATAATAACCTAATTAACACGAGAGAAGTGCATTCAGTTGATCAACTCAATTAATGAGATAAGAGGTATATATAAAGCAGACTTACTTCTGTTCCTTGACAGTTTATCAGCATCCATCCACCACCCTCCACATCTCCTCACTTAGTTCTAACTTTTCCTGTCACAACCCAGGGGGTTGGGGGGAGGAGTACTCTGGGTTCGGGCCAGTTTCCGAGCCCAGAGCCCTCCCTCTGGACAGCAGTGTACTTTTTTTTTCCCAACAGCTCATGAGATTTTGCTACATGGCATCTCATGTTCCACTTCCTCCTTATCAGTTTCTCCAGCTGTCGTAGCATGTTGAAGTTGGAGTGCAGATTGAATAACATTTTGTTAAACATATTTGAGAGATCCAAGATTTCATCACACAGTTCAGTAGCTGTGTTATTGATTTCAATTCTATATGACAGAATTAAATAAAAAGTGTTATTATGACAGTGAGTGGATTCAGAGACATGAATGATTTCAGTAAAGTTGAGGATGTGAGTAAACAACTAATCTAGAAGAATCCTTTTCATCATCTTTGTGAATGTTGAAGTCTCCCCTAATCAAAGCTCTATCCACAGTATTCACAATATCTAAAAGAAAATGAGAGCTAGGATACAAAATAACAAATATAAAATAACACTTAATATAAACTTCTTTGAATAATTAAATAAAGTTGAAACATTACTGAAGTTACAAAAGCTATTCAGTCAAGAGTGATTTCTTCGTCCTTTGTCGTTTGATTAACATTAAAACACATAGAGCAGGAATATTAGACTGCTGTCCCTTTTAGACATAATTCAAAGGTCCAGTACACTGATACTGATACAGATGCATTGACTGTCTCGTTTTATATATACATAATAATTACACACAGTACACCCACACATATTAGGCAAAACTTTTATTTTGTATGCAATTAATCGCGATTAATCATTCGACAACCCTAATATATATATATACTGTATATATGAAGACTTCAGATGCAAAAGCCTCTATGTGGGGTTTGCAAAATGAAACTAGTAGAGGGGTTTGAGACGGATTCAGCCCTTTCTCAGCCCTCACCCACTGATTCCTCTCCTTAAGCTCGGGATATGCTCCACGGCTTCTTCCGCCCCAAGTGAGAGTTTGATGTTGGGTTTGTCTAGCTCTGAGGAGTTAGACATTCTCAGCATTGATGCAGGTTTATTCACCAGCCGAATCCCTGCAGTACAAGGAGCTTATGGAGGTTGTGCCTCGAGCTGTGTCTAAATTAAATATTGAATGGCCAGCCAAAAAGCAGGAAACACTTAGAAGTAAGCTGGATGAGTGCTTCCTGCAGTCACAGCCACAACCTCAGCGTCTGGGTTTACCATTCTTCCAAGATCTCCACACTGTTGTGACGAGATCATGGAAAAAGCCATTCTCCTCTCGCCTATCTAGTCCCACGGTCCATCATTATTCTTCGATCATGGGGCTTAAGGAGAATGCCTATGGGACGATGCCCAGGGTTGAAGAGGCTTTGGCTGTTTATCTCTTCCCTGATGCTGCGTAGTCCCTTAAAGCCCCGAAGATGCCCACCAAGCCATGTCGCACAACTTCTTCGCTGGTGGGCAAGATGTACATGGCAGCGGGTCAGGCTGGTGCTTGTTTACACACAATGAGCATTTTACAAACATACCAGGCTGACCTGCTCAGGGATCTTGATGAGGTGGGGCCCAACGCTATTAAAGAGCTGTCTATCCGTGCCACAAAGGAGACAGATCAAACCATCGGCCAATCCATGACAGCTATGGTGGCTATGGAGAGACACCTTTGGTTGAACCTTTGGGGTATCAAGGAGAAGCATAAGTCTTTCCTCCTTAATGGCCTTTTCAGTGATACTGTGAGAGGATGTTGAGAGGTGTCAGGAAGCAAAGAAACAGGCGGCAGCATTCCACAGGTTCGTACCCCACCGCCAGCGGGCTGCTGCTAAAGGGCAGCCCCAGCCGTGTATGTCAAGCTCCTCTTACAGGCAGCAGCAAAAAGAGAGTGTTGCATAGAACGTATTCCTCGAGCAGAGATAAATTCCAGGTTCTACAGCCAGTACTTCATAGTTCCGAAGAAGGATGGGTGGTTGCGTCCCATTTTAGTTTTTCGTCACTCAAACTGTTCTCTGAGGAGATACAGTTTCAAAATGTTGACAATTCCTTTAATCATGTCTCAAATCAGGTCCGAGGACTGGTTTGTCATGATCGATCTGAAAGATGCATACTTCCATATTTCCATCCTTCAACAACACAGGAAGTTCCTGAGGTTTGCTTTCGGGGGTGAAGCATACCAATATCAAGTTGTTCCATTCGGTCTAGCATTATCCCCCTCGCACATTCAAGAAATGTATGGATGCGGCACTGGCTCCCCTGAGACTTCAGGGCATCCGAATAATCAACTATATAGACGACTGGCTAAAATTAGCTCAGTCTCAAGACATGGCGGCCCGGCATCGAATATCAAGCGCTTGGGGTTGAGACTCAACAGCAAGAACAGTATGCTTTCTCCAGTACAGAGAACTTCTTTTCTAGGAGTCATATGGAACTTGGTTATGATGCAGGCACATCTGTCTCCTGCATGTATTGAGTCAATTCTGTTAAAAGTAACCAAAATTAAGCTAGGCCAACTCATCACTGTGAAACAGTTTCAGAGACTGTTGGGGCTTTTGGCTGCTGCGTCCAACATAATACCTTTTGGCCTGCTGTACATGAGACCCCTATAGTGGTGGCTCAGGACCAGGGGGTTTTCCCCGAGGGGCAACCTCTTTCGCACGATCAATTTATGTGCAGATGCCTTTGTTTCTTGATCATGTGGAAGAAACCTTGGATCCTGTCCCAGGGTCCAGTCCTAGGGGCATCCTGTCATCGTAAGATTTTGTCGACAGATGCATCCCTCACGGAGAGGGGAGTGGTCATGGAGGGCTGCTCATCCCAGGGCCTCTGGAAGGAACATCATCTCTCATTGCACATAAATTGCCTGGAGATGTTAGCAGTAATGCTAGCTCTAAGGCATTTCGTTCCAGATCTCAGATGCCGCCATGTTCTTGTGAGATCAGACATTACATCGGTGGTCTCGTATATCAACCATCAGGGGAGTCTGAGGTTGCGCCCTCTATGCAAACTGGTGCATCAGATCCTCTTGTGGTCCCAGGGCAAACTGCTATCTCTCAATGGCACTTAAATTTGAGAGCAGATGTACTGTCAAGGCATGGGCTGAGGCCCGGGGAATGGAGACTCCACCCCAAGGTGGTGGTGTAAATTGGTAGGAAGTTCGGATAGGCGGATATGGATCTGTTTGCATCTCAAGAGACGGCTCACTGTCTGTTATGATTCTCCGTCAAGCATACAGCTCCTCTGGGGCTGGATGCCATGGTACAGACGTGGCAGAGGCTATGCCTGTTAGCTTTTCCCCCAATTCGCTTTGCTCCCAGGAGTTCTAGAAAGAGTATGCCAGGACGGGGTTCGTCTTCTTCTTATAGCCCCGTTCTGGCCAGCCGAGTATGGTTTTTGGACCTGTCAGCACTCTTAGACGGTCTACCTTGGGAAATTTCAGTGAGGAGGGACCTTCTAACACAGGCCAGGGGCACAATATTTCACCCCAGGCCAGAGATGTGGAAACTGTAGGTCTGGCCTCTAAGGGGGATCGGTTCCTAAATGCAGATCTCTCCACTGAGGTGGTAGAGACCATTCTCAATTCTAGTGTTCCCTCCATGAGGAAACTATATATTTTAAAGCAGAAAGTATTCACTTTATGGTGCATACAATTGGCAATTACATCACTTAAAAGAGTGGGAGATCTGCTGTCCCTGTCAATTGCCTCCTCCTGCATTGAGTTTGCCCCGGGTAGGGTGAAAGTTATTCTCCACCCAAGGCCGGGTTATGTACCTAAGGTACCCACTAATGTGGCCTTGTCTATAGTCCTTCAGGCCTTCCATCCTCCTCCTCATGTGTCAGCAGAACAGGAGAAGCTACATTTACTTTGCCCTGTCAGAGCTCTTGAGATCTATATGCAGAAGACTTCACAGTGGAGGAAAAACAGGCTAGCTTCTGGTTTGCTTCAGGCACCCAAAAAGGGGGTGCCTGGCTTCTGGGTCACCACTTGGTCGCAAGTTCCTTTGTCCTGAGTTGTGCCGAGACAGCTTCACACCAGGACAGGCATTTGTTAGCATGGCAACATGTATGTGTAAATAAAGTAATTATAGACTTAATGGTGTTTGGCCAATCTCCAACCTAACCACAGGCTCTACTTTTCAGCACAATGGTAACCCCAAAAACTCTGGCATACCAGAAAACCGTTTAAATTCCAAAATAATAGAACATTAAACACTAACAGATCTTCTCCTTTATTAATATTGAGCAAAACACGTGAAATAACAATTTTAACATTTACTCTCCTAGCAAAGCATGCTGGGAACTAGAAATTTGTTGTCACCATTAATTGGAACTCATTCTGTGAATGTGTGTATATATGTGACCAGTCACGGAAAGTAGGGACACAAGTCGGTTCTGGGGCATTTTGAGTTATTCACAGATTCTGAAAGTGTAGTCTCAAAGCTTTCCAACGATGTGTAACACATGGAAATCTGATAATATTTGGAGAAGTTGTGGCCATTTGAAGGTAGGCACTCAAGAAAGCTCAAAGGGCAGAAAATGACCTCTAATTTTGCAGTTCTCGCCTGTTCTCACCTGCTGGGAGTGACAAAAGGGCTCATTTACATCTCATTTAGATAAGCCACACCCCCTGTAAAGCTGCATGGTTGCATAGCAACGACAGACGCAACAGGAAAAATCGGACCGCATATTATTAATAATAAAGGATAATGTGCATTGTAAATGTCTGTAATTTATCTTTTTTGACATTAGGACTTTTTGAACAGGATTCTGTGATAACCGTATAGTCCTGGTTTAGACCTCAGTTAGTGGTTAGACCTGGTTTGAGTCAAAGGATTAAAAAAATCCTGTACATTAAACTCTTCAATAAATACTTTTACTTTTGACTTATAACGCACATTTTACGGCTACGGATACTTTATACTTTTACTTACGTAGGAATTTAATCTGATACATTTACTATTACATTAGTAAATCCTTGTTAAGAATATTAAATAGTAACTGGCTAAAATTATTAGCATCACATTCAATTCAAGAATAGTAGGCTAAGGTCATTCACACCAGTCAATTCAAGCAGTTGAAGCGTTATTCAAATTAATAGTAGATGCTAACATTGCCATCTAAAAGCCCATTATAGTAATGGGGGTTTTTGGCAAGTGATACGATGCTAACGATTACAAATAAAACGACAGTCCTGAGCTAGCTAATAACAAAAGACACATGAGATAACGTGTAGCCTACGTGTTCATAGAATGAACACAAAACGACAAGCTTTGATGTTTATGGAAACTCACCCAATAAGAAACAGAAAAGATCTCGTTGCCTCCAATTAAATAAGTTGTTCGGGCACACTTTCTCTTTGTCGGGGTCTTCTTTGTGGATGTAACCATCTCAGAAGTTTGCACTACTATGCGTCTGTTTGCCTCTAAATATCCAATAATTTGCATGTCCTGCCACTCTTTTTTTCCGCAGCTAAAGAATCCAGCCGTATGTTGTACTTCAAAACATTTTCAGTGTAACGGCCACGGTTCAGCTCGTCTGCGATATTCTTTGCGGCGTCCATCTTCATTAAATTTTTATATCAGCTAGAGCCGGCCAGAGTGCTGCATACTAAGTAGCCACGCTTCCCTTGGAGGGCGGCGGCAATAACAAAAGAAACAAAAGCCGGCGTATCCGATTCCAGTATGGAAATACACACAAACAATGACACGCCCCTACTGCGAGATAGAATCCCAGAAAAACAAGCCGATTTCAACCTCAAAATGTACGGTTTTAAATAAACCAATACTGCTACCTAAAACACGGAGATGCTTCTTCGTGATCTCAACTAACAGATTCTGCAAAAAAACAAAAATCACCAATTTTGAAAAAAAAACGCTTCTTTCTCAGTTTGTTCAATAGTTGTGCTGCCGACTTGTGTCCCTGGTTTCCGTGACGGGTCACATATATGTGTGTACAATACATTCACATTTATATGGGAACATGTATGTGCAATATATGTACACAATAAAGGATACAACTTTATGAACATTACACGTAATGCTATTTTTGTCTTCATTTCTAAATATTTTCTATGTATCAATAGCCATTGTCACGGTGGGTTGCAAATCAAATATTATGCAGGATCTAACTGCAAGCAGTTTTAAGTTTATTTTAACAAAGAACTCAGGATACATAAAACAAAGGACAGAACAACCTCAACAATAACAGATGACTAAACTGAAGTAAACACAGGACTCTCTGAGGTCTGAAAACGCACATACGCGTTTTGCAGGTTTTTTTTCACATTGCAGTAAAACAGACTTAAAATACTCCGTCATTTTTTGTCATAGAGACATAAGTAATATATCAATTGAAACTATAGAATGTCTTCTTTTATTTGTATACACTCAGAGTAAAAACAAAATGTTGTGCTTTTTGTAAAATAAAGAAAACTAACTTGATGCGTGATCTCTCGTCTCCCTCTGAATGAACTCCAATCTGATAGTTCTCAGAAAATGAACTGTAACTTAGTGAATACTAATGACTAAAAAATGACACTCGTGTCTAAAAAAAACGTTGAAATGTCAGGTTTTAAATCGTGTAAGTCAAATCGAAAACCAACATTCTGTGTTTATGTAATCTGTATGAAAAGAGAGCTATGTCAGAAGTCCGTGATTCAGCTCATTATCCGCTAATGCGGCCACGCCCACGGAGCCAGCGCTATTCAGACGCAAATTCAGTCAATACATGCAGATGTAACGCGCGCGTCGCGGCGCAAGTGCGACCCTCCCTCTCAAACAGTAAATAACGGAAATGAGCGGAAAAGGAATACACCGTTTCTAAATTTGGACCAGCGACCAGAAGATCAGACTCGCTCAAGAGACTGTGTCAGCAACAAGGGTAGAAGGAAATGACGACAACACTGGCTGCATCAGAAACAGGTAAGATGTATTAAAGGCAATGTCAATAATGCAATAATAAAAGAAAAAAAATAAATAAATAAATAATAATAATAATAATAAAGTCAGAGTTTTAATACATCATCAAAACCAATAAACAAAAAACAGAAAAAATGGATATAGTGACCAAAAAGGGGTAATGGAAGATGAAATAAATGAAAAGAATGAAATAAAAAAAACTGTATTGTTCTTATAACCCTTATATATTTAAATTTTCTAGTTTTCTATTTATATATATTGTTTGTCTCTCTTTTTAACCTATTTAGATTCAATCTAATAAAGCTGACTCTTATTCTGCTAATATGGAATATAGATATATAGAATAATATAAAATGTATTATTCCCTATTTATTCAATTTGTTTCTAATTGGCTTATTTAATATAGATAATAACTTTGAATTTGACTATGAATACAATTCTTCCAAATGACACTTTGAAATACCTTTTTCACTCTTGTTCTTCAGAAAAATAACAACAACAAAAATAAAATAAAATAAAACCAAATAATTTGACAGTGGAATTTGAGAGTAGAAAATCAGTAAGAAAAAAAAAGAAAGAAATTACAATAGATGAACCTTAATGCTCACAATAAGAGTCCCAATGTGGATTAGGGTTTCACCAAACTTTAACTCAGTTCAGTGCTGCTTACACGAGATCCGTCTTCCGCAATTGAGTTCTGAGCAACACAGTTCAGTCAGAAAAACGAAGGGAAAGCGTGTGCACAATCCTACCACTTTCTTGATTCACGTAGCTCGATCCTTATATGGGCATGGCTCGCCAGTTCCTGCTCGCAGGCTCTTTCTAGTGCAATGCAGGGACAGTTCAAGTTCAAGTTCAAAGTCTTCTTCGACGATCGTCCGGTTCCAGAAAATATGCTGCACCCGACTCGAGATGATGGAAGATAGAAGATAGAGAATGGAAGGACAGAAGAAGAAAAAAAAAAAAACCCAACCTTGCAAAAGACAAGGCCAAAAATACAATTAGACATTCAGTTCAAGATGTACATCTTTACAGCAGTTAATCTGCGAATAAACAACATTTCAACGTATTTAACTCCATGCTCATTTAACATAAACACATTGCAATTTGCATAGACATGCTAAGAGCATTTTTCAAATGACGCGCTTAGGCCTCATCTGCCCGTATCACATGTGCGTCACAATCAGCCATTTCTCATAGCTCAAATACACGACAAAAACCCATCAAAATAACACTTGTAAACTGCTTAAAGTAACTTTTAAATCTGAACATTAGTTATTTAACACATTCACTCGATATTCCTCCCGTTTTAAACAAAGGATTAGCTTTTATACATCTTTTATATACTACTGCACATAATACAACCGCATTTGATAGTTAAACACCATTTACAGAATATTTATACAAAACAACCTCTATAATTGAGGATTTAATCACTATACTCACCAAGAGAATTCGAATTTTCTAGTTATGAAGTTTTAAGACAAGCAAAACTCCAACCTCTGGAAGTTTCTCTCTCCTCTATAACAGTTTGCGCTAGCATCAACCGTGATAAACGACTGACGATGTTCAATTCACATTTCTTCTCTCAAAATCAGTTATTTCTCTTAACACAACTGCTGATTTATGTGTTTTAATTCTGTTTTCTTTTTCAGAACTGCTGCTTCCCTCTCTCGCATTCGCGCGTTCTCGCCTCGTTCTCACTCTTGCACGGCTCCGATCATAGGCGGGGCTAATTCCTCGCTCTCCTCATTGGACCAATCTTCACTTTGTTTTATTTGAATATTTTTTTATTTATTTCTATAATAGTTTTATTTCTTTTTGAATTTATGCATTTTCCTATTTTCTATTTCACAAATGTTATTAAAATAAAGTGCTGATTTACATATTCACGAGTGTTATGGTTTTTATTCCCTTTTCTATTTTACATTAACAGGGCTCTTAGTAACCTGGGTTACACAGACATAGTTTCAATCATGTATTTATTGCCTTCAAAAGTGTTTACCTGGGTGTAAAAGCCATGGTTAGCCAGTTAGCTCCTTTTTACTTTTCTTCTATAGATGAATTTTAGATGAGTTTTTGTTTCTTTAGCGCCCTCCGGCTGCAGTATGAATTGAAAACACCATTCATGGAATAGCCTCTTCTTCTTTAGATGAATTTGTGGACTAAAAATGCACAGAGAGCGCCCTCCGACTGCAAGTATGAATTGAAAACACCAGCGCTCATAGTAATGACATTGAATATTAAATAAATATAACTCCTCTGTATAGAAAATTGACATAAACATATGAGAACCCAAAATTTCTCCAAATGTGCATGCTTTTAAACTAAAAGCCTATATTCAGACTCTTTGCATCACAGAAATACATCATATTTTAAAGTATAATATAAAACCATTACTTTATATTGTAATAATATTTTTCTGTATGTTTCACCATGATGAGCTTAAGACATCACAGAAGGTTTTTTTCACAGCCTACCTGACTGAAATGCCTCATTAATATGCAAGTCATTTCAGCTCATTATTATTCAATTCTTTTGTCTTCTCAGGTGAGAATGAGCCATTATTCATCATTATTCACGATGATTCACGCCTCCATGCATACGGTGTTCCTTGGCAAAAAGTGTCTTACAAAAACTAAATCAATATATTGTTATAAATGAAAGAGTAGTCAGCATAATTTTTACATAATTCTGAAGCAAAAACTCTAGTCTACAACCTCCAATACCCTAAAGTATTGTAAACACAGATTTACTATACTTTTTTTGGCCTTATTTCAGTGACTTAAGTTTTTTGTTTTTTCAATAACCACGCATAAATGTTATTCCTTCAAAAACACAAACATGTACATACATGTTCCTCACATATTATTGTAGCCTAGTTTGTGCTGAATACAGTGTAATGACACTTGTGTCATTTATATGTTTATGAACAACTGAAAAAAGCACAAATGTCAGGGCATGTCAAAACTTATCCAGGCCCTAAATCAGCCTCAGACTCCAGAGGGTTAAATATACAGGGACTAACGGGTTAATTGACAAGGCACAGGCGAATGGAATACAACAATCAGACACACTTGAACAGAATACTAAAACAATCAGCAACCAGGGATACTAACAGGCAGGGAATGGAGGATGACAGAACCAATTAACAAACTAGAAAACTAATCTAGAAATTGACACAAACAGAAAAAAACGAACACTACTCATGAACAAACAAACTCAAAATGTGACAGTACCC
>RJVU01014363.1:796437-838857 GCA_003731715.1 Anabarilius grahami | reverse complement strand
CTCCCTGTATCACGTCAGTAATAACCGCTGCTCACGCTGCACGTACAGCACCCAATTTATAAATTAATTAGAAACCGTATTATAGGATGCTGATCAGAACACACACACACACACACACACACACTAGTGCGATCACAGCAGTTCGAGTCTGTAGTCTGCTGATTTTCACACGACCCTTTAATCCATGTTCATGTGCAAACTTCTTAATTAGCCCCGGGCAGGACTGGAACCAATGTTGGCATGATTAATAGCGGCAACGAAATAGCGACTCCCTTGAAGGTGTACGAAAGTGTTCCAGAATCTGGCAGCAGATTTGTAAAAGTACTTCTGAAGTCTTTTTTTGAGGGGAGCCACAGAATGCAGTAGCAGCGTCCCCTGTTCTCGACATTACCTGTTAGTATTGCTCAGCTGTGTGAGTTGTGTCAGGAACTCCCGCAGTTCTTTAGCTGCCTGGAAGCGGCCGTAATGTTTCTGAGGCCTGGTGCACTCATCCAGCAGGGCTATGAGGCGCCCGTCTTTGACCACGTCAGCAGGGGGGTCGTGAAGGAGACCGCCCGTGGTGCCACGCCAGGTGGCGAATCTGGAGAGCAGGTTCTGACAGACAGCATAGTAGTTGTGGTCCACGGTGACTCGCGAGCAGAGGATGTCCTTGGAGAAAGAGAGGCAGGCCTCTTTGTCACATTCCTCGTAGCGGCTCTCATACCATACGTCATAGTTTTCTGGTTTATCTGAGTGGATGATAAAAAAAACAAACAAACAAACAAAAAAAATCTGTCAAAGGGTGCATAATATCTGCCACAATAAAACATGAGAACAAACCTTAAAATCTACATGAAATGACATTTGCAGACCATGTTTCTGGGTAAAACCGGATGTTCGAGAACTGAATATTTAAGACTGAAGTTAAAGCCCACATCGCAGAAAGCCTTGACAGAATCACGAAATCCAGTCATAAAAACGGAATTTAAAGTACAATGAATGTCAATGAATTTGACGATTACATCAAAAGTAAAGCTGTACCAAATTGTGGTATGCACTAGAGTCAATGAATAAACCACAAAAAGACTATTTAAATCTAAAGTCAGCATGTTCTGCGTGTTTAAACTTAAGGAATTTAAGTTTTGTTTTTTGTTTTTTTAAGTTTTAAATTTGAACAGTACATTTTTCGTTTTACTTTTACTTTGTTTGCTGAGAAAATAAAATGAATTGTTTAATTTTAATTTCATTACATTTTAAAAGATTAATTTAATTGTAAATATTTTGCGCCTTCATTTGATTACCACTGCTTTTAATACATTTGTATTAAATCAAATCAAGAAAAATTTAAATGGACAACACAGAATTTCTGAAAATAAATAAATAAATAAAACATTTCATAAGGCCTTTTTATTGTAAACATTTTAATCATTTATTAAATTCTTAAAGTTTTATTATTTCAATTGATTAGACATGCTTTTTGATTATTGATTTAATTATAAATTGAATCCAGTAAAATTAAAATGGAAAACATCGAATCTGGAAAAAATTAAAATAGATTTCATAGGGCCCTAAAAAAATTGTTAAGTTTTTAATAAATTGTTGTTAAACTGTAAGCAAATTAATTACACTTGCTTTGAATTCAGAAAAAAATAAAACTGAATTTGTAGGGCCCTATGAAGGAATGCCAGAACAGAATGAAAGTCTGCAGCGTATTGAAACGTTGCTGGTGTCATGAAGAGTTTGGACCCCTGTGCTGCACAGTTCACACTGGACCCCAGGGGGAAGCCGGCTAATCAAAAGCTGTTATTGCAATATCTTGTTGTAGCTAAATCTAAACAACCTAACACCTGTTATTGTTTTGTAGCTGTGGTAGCTTGATGAAGCATATTAGGCCAGACAAAGTATAATTTGAGCTTCAGAATAAATCATTGCAGGGTAAGTGACTTATAAAGTGTAGGCTATAGGTTAAACTAGCAGGGTTATCAGCCAGGGGCGGCGCCAGCCGATTTTGCCGGGGCTTCAGCCCCGAATGTTTTGAGTCAAGCCCCGAATCTTTCGGGTTTGAGGTTTCTTAACAGTGCTGTCAAAATATCATTTTTCTAAACATATCTCTATTAAAATATGTTAAACAGTTCAATACCGCTTTTCTACAGTACTATCCATACATACAGCGTTACCGAAAGCGTTTTCTCTCTCTTCTCTCTGACAGCGCGTTCACGCACACCGCAGATGTACAGAGACACGCCTCCTGTCACTCACTCAGAGCAGCGGCAGGCCTCGAGACTCTCCTTCGGTCCGGTTGAAGGGTTTTTGTTATGATATAACAGCTGATAATACAACTTTGGCACATTTGTCAGCTAAACGTTCATTCAGTGTTTCCCATTAATGACCCGCTGCCACCGTTTCATAATGAACCGAAAATTTAAAACATGTAAATGGTCTCTAACGTTGTATTTTGCCAACGAACTAAATTGAAACCGTGATATGGCTTTGTGCCTTTATAAAACAGCAAAATACGGTGATTAAGTATATATACAGTCTGTCTGCGCTGCTTCCAAAGTGCCCCAGATTGACGCATTTAACCTTAAAATGTACTAAATTTTCCCTAGAGGAGGTACACCTAACAAACTTTTACAAATTACAGTGCCAAATCATGTACATTTTTATTAACTTTACTCAAGAATACTAGAAAAAAGTATTCTTATTTCATGTCAGTAAAGCTGTTAACAGAAAATTAAAATGTCATTGGGAAAATATAGATTTGGGCTAAGCCCCGAATGTTAACAATGTCTGGATCCGCCCCTGTTATCAGCTAATGGTATTCCTAGTACAATGGTATATCTAATACAGTGATGTGTTAGCCTGCAAATGGTCTATAGCTTCAGGGAATTATTTTATGTAACATAACTTAAGTGGAAATGAAGCGGTCAGTCAAGTTAACATTATTTAGTAAAATAATTTACACTCGAATCAAAAATTATAGAACAAACCCAATAAATGTAAAAAAAAAAATAAAAAAAAAAGATGTAGCAAGGGCACCGTCATCTTGCAGTACTATAACCTGTGATGTCACGGGGTTGGTTGGCTCCATTGGATTAATGAAGATTATTATAGTTTCGATTTTGTTCTTTGATTTTTCTGCTTAGTTGCTGTAATATTTACTAGTAATAGATAAACTCATATCTGTCACCAAGTAGTTGACCAATAGAGGGCTCCAATGCCATTTTCAAAGCAATTCCGGGCTGATAAATAAAATAAATAAATAAAATAAAATAAATAATAATAATAAAAATAGGCGAACAAATATAATTCAGGACTCGAGCAGTGAAGTCAAGTCACTGTTATTTATATAGCGCTTTATACAATAAAGATTGATTCAAAGACGCTTTACAAGAGTAAAATTAAAGTGACGCAAAAGTTGGTCTGTTATCAGTTGTAGATGTTGTTGTTGACAGTAAAATGATGCCCCATTTGCGTTCGAGTGGATTTGCAACGTTCGTTTTGCGGCGTCCAGTAGCCAGCCTAACGTTGCAAGAGCATTTTCAGTTCATTTCTATGGAAGCTCAACTTCCATAGAAATTAATTGAAAACACTCGCTCTGTTCCACTCGCTCCACACAAGTGGACATGCACCGTCAAGCTGTTGCGACGTGTCTGTCACGTCCGGTGTAGACAAGGTGAAAAGACAAGAAAATATGACAAAGCATATCTTGCCCTCGGATTCACCAGTACAACAGTGGATAATGAAGAGAGACAACAGTTTGTTGCGTGCCTCAAAATATTATCTTCTGACAGTATGAAGCCAAACAATTTAAGATGCCATGTATGCAGAACAGAACTTGCGCTTGTGGTCAGTTCTACGAAAGTGGAACCTGTCAGCATTTGCGGTTTTGTCAATTCTCCTCGCAACGTGTTGATTTGGGTGCACAATAATTTTTTTTTGTGCTCGAGTTTGTGATTTGCAATTTATGCAGGCTGTTAGTCCAAATAGTAGTTAAATAGTCCAAATGGTTTTTGCAATAGCATGCACAAAAAGACCAGGAATGTTTGTTCAGAGAAAAATAGGTTCAATTTTAAGTCAACATTCAACAAGTTCATTGTCTTTTGCAGAAGCAGTGAAACTTCTTGTTAAGTTCTCCTGTGTTTCACAACATGCTGTAATGACTGAGGCAAATCAGACACAATTATTGGTTAGTTAACCAATAGTTTTAAGCTCACTCTGGGGTCTGTCCCCATCCCCCCGGGAAGTCCTCAGTTACAAGTTTATTGCGCCGAGGAATGTGGCTGCCGCATGGAGAGCAGAAGAGACACACAAAAATCTGCATCTTCCCTGCATTTTCCACACAGAACACAGACGTTACTGCATTAATTTATAGACAGACTATTCTCTACATACATATCCCCAGGAAATGGTATCCATTATTACTGTTGTTGTATTGTACTCATTGTATTTACATGTTTTATGATTTTTAAATGTTATGACCTGCAAGGTAACTTCAATTATGCCATGTTTGGTGTCTATGCGTTCGTATCGGGATGAGTTGAATGCTTGTGTATGCGGTATGTCCATAGCTGTGCAACACAGGAGTATTACAAGACTATTAGACTCTTTAATAGTTCTTATGTAAAGACTCAGCTTGTTAATCTACTTGGTCATAAAAGCCCTGACAAGGGGGTGTGTTGTCACCCGGAAATACAACATCTTCATTGGCCCCCATCATTCCTAAGAGGTTGGACTTTGACCAGAGGTTAAAACCCAGCGAACAGGGCCACTCCCTCTCTTCTTCCTTGCTTCTGGACCACCGAACAGGTCACCGTGCGGCCGGCCTCTCTAGGCCCGGCCGCAAGGCTGGTAGGCCCCCGGCCTACAACACCCAGCCATGTGCTCATCACCCAACAGACTGGCAACCACTTCAGAGATAACCTCAAGATTTATCCTCAACCTGCAGATCCGACGCTCCTCAGCCTAAAGGCATCTTGCAAGTATCGTAAATTTTAATGCTAAACAGCGATTTAGTATTGATTTGTAAGACTCACCTTTGCTATTGCTAAAAGAAACTGATGAGTCCTTTCCAGAGTGTCTTTGATTTTACTATAGCTCTATGTAACAGTACCTCTTCCGGTTCAACTCTATCATTACTCATTCTGACCTACATATGTGTGTGACCCTTTTGTGTATGTTATGTTATGTTATGTGTTTGCTAGTTTAGTTATGTGTTTGTGAGTTAGTTAATAAAGATTGTGCACAATACATGTTTGGTTCTGACTCCGTCTGCTAATGAATTGCCTCTTAAGTGATATAGACCCGAACCTATGCTCTAAGTAGCACGGTGCGTTAAGAAGGTTATTTTTCCATAACCTGGAAATGAACATTTCTTAGAATTATTAAACAATCAACACTGTGTTCCCTGGACAACAGGTTAATTGATTGTAATATTAAGATTAATGTAGCTATATCCAGTAAATCTGATTAACCGATTTACATATTCATAATTAATCATAATTGATAAATCATATTGAGTTATGAATAATTATTAATATTTCCCCTCTTGAGTTAAATCGCTACAATGCCTAGTTGCCAGCTGACTTTTATTCAATACCACCTTATCCTTATTCCACTCTCTTTTCTTTTACAAACGACTTAATGTTAGATTCTGTATAACAGGAAAAAAATACAAATAAAATAACATTACAGTGCTTTATTTCTTGAAGAGTTTCCATCTGTAACTCTTCAAAAAGCACAACATACATTAACTGAATGATGACAGTTCTTTTCAAGGAAAGTCTGTTCACTTGGCGGCCATATTTGTAATGCCTCCGGAAAGCTATTTCGGGCATGTATTTGAACTCATAAACAACATTTCAAATCATCAACAAAATCTGACATGAACTGTCCAATGTTGATTCATATGCTCAAATAGTGTTAAAAAACTAAATTTTCAGGCTGGACCAGCCAACGCACATGTACAGTCCTAAGCGTTAGTCTCAGGTTTCTGTGGGAACCGGCACTTCTAATGGCAGCTGCAGTGACACAATGACTTTATCTATGAGCGATAGGCTCTTTTATTTAGAAGTCAGGTCGTAGCAAGTTATAAGTTTGTTTAACTGTGAAAATTATCTTGATGGACAAAACGTGTAAGTATCATAAACTTTTGATGATCACAGAGCTTTTTTTTTTTTTTTTGCGAAAAGCCTACGGAAAAATCCTATTGGGTTTTTGTCGAGGGAACCAGTGAAATGCCAAATGCCGATTGGCCAACAAAGTCTACTGCGCATTGCACTTTCTCCCATTTATAAGTAATAGGGGTGAACCATCTTTGCATAGCTATAGCCTAGTCTTTGATGATGATCTGCAGAATAAAGACAATGAATTGATTCAGCTCTTCTCTGGAAGTAGACAAATAAAAAGTTTTCTGACAGCAGGTGCAGCTTTTCTCTGGCCACCCATTTTAATGCTGAATAAATCAATAAAGCTGAGGATCCTTTAGGAGGAGGTGGTGGGATGCAGAATAGACTGGGCTGTGACATCTATTCATCAGCAAAACTATACTGAGTCATAAAGTGACTTAAAGAGTGGGGGATCAGCTGTCTTAGTCATTTGACACAGCTCAATATTGTGCCAATAACTAATTAGAGAAAATGAAGTCACCGTGCTGCCAATCACTCTCAAGGGAGCCAATTATGAGATCCAGAGGAGTTAATGTGCCACAGCCAATCAGAGCGCACGCTGGCTTCAGTGATTTTCTCTTTTGCTGTGTGTGTGCTGAGAATCCCATCCAGAGGTTTATGGAGGAACAACATGAAATAGAAAATTACTGTTTCAGACCCAATGGAACATGTTAAAGTGTAACATGTAAAGGAACAGTTCATTTATTTACGCACATGTCGTTTCATGTATGACTTTTTTTTCTATATTCTGTTAAATATAAAAAGAATCCCATTGACTTTCATTGAATGAACAAAAACAGATTATTCATTAAGATATTTTGAAGATTTTTTAATCTTAATTGCCAACACTGGTATTCTCAATAAAAAAGCTAAATGCATATAAGCAGAATCCACCTTGGATGAAACCAGTAAATGAAAATTGTTTCCGAAGCCATGAAAGGCACGTTTTAATTAATTTGAATAGAGATATTATTAGCAGAGTGAATTAAATTTCAAAAAATGAATAAAAGCCCATCTATCCAGTGCCCTCTGCAAAATGACTTCGAACCTTGATGCCCACACAGGTCCATTGAAGTGCTATGACATCATATGCACATGTCAATTCAGAATAGAAACTCAAAAAAGGCTCGTCTTATCTAACATTTCAGAAAGACCCATCTGCGAGCAAACGCGCACACACACAAGCTCCATTCAGATAAATGCTGGCAGACTGAAGCAAATAGCCATTGTTATGTAGCACACATGCTCCAAGTTCATCCGCCAGCCCAGTTTGGCCTCTCTGGATGGCAGATACACTGGCACACATACTTGGTCCAGCACTGCACCAATCCGTGCCAACACACTACTGTTCAAAATCAAAAGTGCAGCTTTGGGCCACATTCATCTGTTGCAATGCAAACGCTTCCTTAGCAATACTTACTCAAATGTGAAACTGGAATTTCAAATATCACGCATTATTAAAGTAGGGGCTCTACCAGGGTCTGAAATAAATTTTTCCATTGTGGGGAAATATTTGATAACTGGAATTGATTTCCAGGGGCAATTTTACCTTTGTAAGGGTATTATTTATAACTACCTTAATGTCTCCATGTTGTCTTTTATGTCAAATACTTAAATTTAACCAATTACTTCAATACATCAGAATACTATAGACTGTTACCAATTCAATTTTAGAAGCATCAAAAAAAGCTTTATACTGCAAATGTGGAACATAAGCAGCATTAGACATGGCATTTATGTTTATGCAATTGTTGTGTAAATGCATGAATGCTACCTTTGAGCAGCATTAATGTAAATAGCCTACACGGAGTACACAAATGATAACATTAAACAGTAACGGTATTGTTTGAGGAAATGGTATGTCAGATTACGGATACACAGACAAAATTAAAGCTGCAAGCAGCGATGAAAGGGCCCTCACACCCGGGCTCACCACCACCCTTTGGCCTAAGGAAAACAGTGAACAGTGGGTGACATGCATGTAAGAGAGCAAATACAGGAGAATTATGTCAAAGTCGGACATTGTATGCCTGAGTTACAACAACTGTTTCTAGCATGCTTGGTACTTCATGGCATATATAAATGTGTTTCAGGGAGTGAATTACAGTGCAAAGCATGCCATTTCCTTTTGCCAGCAGGTGGAGCTATGACTAACTGAATATTAGCATGTAGATGTCTTTAGGCTGCCACGGACACGCCCTTCAATGAAAACTCAAGATCTTCGCAATTTAACATTGCTAAGGCCTTAAGATTAGACTGCAGAGATGTTCACTAGTCTTTTATCTGGAATCTGGAATCTCAGTTAATCACAGTGTAAAACATGTAATTTCCTGTTGTCCGCAGGTGGCGCTATGACTATAACTGAATATTGGCATGTAGATGTCTTCAGGCCAGAACTCTAATAAAACATGTGAAGTTTGGGGCAGATCGGACATTGTATACCCGAGTTACAACAGCTTCCTGTTTCATGGCGAAACATTGAATTTTGTCAGGCCGCCACGGACACGCCCTTCAGCGAAAACTCAAGATCTTCGCAATTTAACGTTGCAAAGGTCTTTAGATTAGACTGACCAAATAGATGTGTGTACTGAATTTCATACTTGTACGTGAAACGTATCGTGAAGGGCGCTTAATTGAAATTGTAGGTGGCACTATCGAGCCATTTTGCTACACCTAATTCTGAAACCCTTATCAGATGTAAATTTTCACCACTTCTGACGCGTGTGCAAAGTTTCATGAGTTTTCAAGCAAGTTTAGGCCCTCAAAAACGCGATTCATTTCGGAGATAATTGGCCAAGCAATTACAATAGGGTCCTCACACCATCGGTGCTCGGGCTCTAACAAGCAAAAAACCATTTATTTATTTATTAATTGATTTTTTCATGCATTATAAAATCAAGATTTAACACTGGTTATTTTAGTAGCATTAAAACATATATTATATATGGAAATAAATTATATGCAGAAAGTGGGCAAAAAATTTTCTCCATCACTGAAGCTGTCCATGACTTCAGTCTAGCGCAAGTTATACACTACAATCACTCAATCTCTCTATACTGCACAATGATTCTATTACTTACATTGGATCTGCACTTTGTTTCTAAGAGAATTTATAAGAATGCAGAATTCAGGCGGTGAGCGTGCGCACTGAGCAAAAAACGGGCATTTTAAGCGGTGACTAAAGGCACCAATATACTTCAAGCGAAATTGAAGAAGAAACTGGTGTGATGGCATTTAAAAAAAAACTAAAACAAAAAAAAAACAGGAAAAACAAAGTTCATTTCGAGAGTTTGAAACAGCTTGCCAAAAGCGAACTTTCGGGAAAAGTTTGCTCTGGCTGGTAAATATCTGGGGCGATTACGTAATAGGTAGGTGTGGCTCTGAGGCGCCGTCTTCTTTGAAATCTTCTCTGGTTCATTTCTTCTCTTCTGTCCGTCGAGGTCAGACGCAAGTAAAAATCGGTACACACTTGAAAGCTGTTTAATAGTAGAAAATTAAGTCGTAATTCAAATCGAAAGTGACACTGTCACTGTTTTTCATGTTTAATACTGTAAAGGCTTGTGCCATAGACTGTAAAAAAAGATGGACGCTTCCTTCCATTGTATTGAACTGAAGCCAAAACAAACGCTGATGGGCGCTGACACATTACGCAAAAACGTCAGTTTGGAACCTGGGCATGCGCAGAAGTAATCGTCGGTGGAGCCCGGAGGCGGAGTCGCAGTATCAAACTTCCGCCCAGACGACTGCGTCATCATTGATGTATTTTAAATAGGCTATATAAATTATACGTAATTTAAAATTCTACCTATAGAATAATAGGCTATTCTGTTTCTAGAGCAATAATATTTTTGAAACAGCAAATTCAGTAGATAAACTCAATATAATATGCCACTAGAAACAACTCTAAACTGTCATAAACGGTCCTGCCATTTTAAATAAAGGGTTAATCTAACGTTACAGGAGATCGATTGCTGTAGACAGTGATCTAGAATTAATTAGAGTAGGCTATCATTAGTTTTATCCTGATAATTATTATTTTATACCCATAAAAATAATTAGTAACTGCCAGATAATGATCACCTGCTTTTTTCCCGTCACGGTTAACATTATGCGTGTTATCTTAACTAATAACATTTATTAATTAGCTTATAAAGCCCACATTTAACGTTACCGAGAAAAGCTCAGATATCCGTCAGATCCTGTAGGTCAGTTAGTACAGTTTACTGCTGAACAGCTCATTTTGTCGGTGTGAAATAACATAGGAACTGAAAATTAATAGTTATTTATTTATCTTCAATCTCCCCTCGAAGCCCCGACAGTCCTCAGAGCAGCTGTCAATCAACTGTGAATCACGACGACACGCCCCGTTTCTATAGCACCAAATTGCTAGCTAAAATCAAACGCATCACAAAAACGAACAATTGAATATAAATCAGCGTGATAACAACTACCTTAAATGACCAGAACCATCTTTCGGAAAATTTTATTTGAAGCATAATTGATTTTTATGTTTTAACTTAAGTCTCATTCGTCTGCATTGAGCGGGCGGGGTTTATGACCTGTACTGCATCCAGCCACCAGGGGGCGATCAAAGAGCCCGCAGCTTCACTTTTCAGGACGTATGAGGCACACCCGGCTTGTGCACACCGGGACGATTATCGCACGCGCTTATCGCCGACGTTTAACGCCTCGTGACTAAAAGTACGCCAATGTGAGTGTGCACACTGACGCACAAAACGGCAGCCGGGTTCCTTTTTTTGGTTTGACGCGGCGCGTTAAAAACTGGCCGACCAATGAGATTGCCGGTTTTGTTCACATGCCTGGAGCTGCTGAAGTTACAGTAAAACATGACATGGTGGCGCTGAAGCACAAAACGGTCTTGCCGAGCACACATTGATACCTACGAAGAAGATGACGAAGTAAGTAGAGGAAGTAAGTAGCACTACCGTTCACTTGCACTACTGTCATTGTGACTTATTTGCACTAACGTACCGTTTCTGACTACCATCTCCTCATGTCATGTACTGTATATGCCATATATGCCATTTTATATCTGTATTTTTATTGCTTTATTTACATTAAAGAAATATTACTTAGAATGTCTAATTCATAAATATGTTTATTTGGACTACCGTTCACTTGCACTAAGCACAAGTGCCATATACTGTCAGGGAGTTTGCACGTCCACTCGGCGCATCGCCAATAAAAAAAACTCGCTTTGGTATGAACAAAGACGAAAAACGTCTCAAAATGCTGGCGATAAGAGTGTGCGGTAATCATCCTGGTGTGCACAAGGCTTAAAGCTGCATCATGTGATATGTAAATAAACGTGACTTGACTGGAGTTCCGAATTGCAGATTGTCTACATCTCTATCTTGTCTACTTGTGATAATTCTGCCTGAAAGGCCAAAGAAACATTTATGTTGACTGGGAAGGCAGTACAGTAACAAACAGGCCAAAAAACAGGTGCTCCAGCTCAGGGTAAACTGAAAGTGGGTCAGAGCATATGAAAGTAGACAAAAAATTAATACAAAAAAAAAAAACTAGCCTGTCTAACCTGGATAAAAGCTTCCAGAGAAATGTATAAATGTCGTTAAGCAAACCAAGATCACGAAGACACTGGAATGAGTCATTACTTACTCTGCTTTATCAGTCTTTTGTCTGCCACTATGACGTTTTCTGCATCGACGACGATGACTTTCCCGTCACGGGGCCCGACTGCAAAGTTGTCGAAGCTGACGTCTAGGAGGTATAGGGCAAAGTCAAAGTCGTTGTTGGTCAGCTGCTCGGCGATGTCCATCAGCTGCTTGGCCAGATCTACTCTTTTCTCCCAGGGTGCATTGTAGAAGCTCCAGAGCTCCTCGCCCACGTAATTCACCGCCACCATCCGGCCGCAGGCCCCCAGGTATTTGGCGAATGGCCAGCCCTCATCGGAGGGAAAACTCTGCAGAGATGAAACATGAGGAGAGAGTCAAGGTGAGACAGAAGTTCTCCGTTCAAACACACGATAAAGAAAAAACAGCACGTCCACTCACATTTGAAGCAAAAGATACACATTAAGACACTGATAAACTGCACAATTGTTAGCTTGGAGCAAAGTAGCTGTTCGAAACTTTTCTTAAGTGCTGTTGATATTCGATAGCCCCATTTCAAGTAGAGTCATTAAAAATGGATAAGTGACCATTAAACTTTAATCCCAGAGATTCAAATAATTTAGAGGACAAAACACAGCATTCGGTAACCAGTGGGAGCCTCCAACATCTGGCCTCTGTGGTCTAGGCTAGAGAGGGCATGCTTCCTGCTATTCACGATATATGGTTTGTGATGGACATTTGGCAAAGCAAATCTGTCTCGTATATAACATTTTACTGGCTTACACTCCTAATGTCATAAATCTGATAACTGCAGGAGGCATTTCGGCATGTTCCAATCTGTTACACTCATTCTGTCCTTGAGACTTTTAAGGGTCACAAGTGAATTAGGCAAAGACTAAACCCACAAGAACATCCATATTTTCCTCTTGCCTTGACCTAATGCTTATAAATGATACTAACTAACAAAAATCACTTGTTTAATATACCCCTTGACATTGTAATCAAGATTATTAATGTAGACTGTAGATTAATGGAATTTATATTAAAATGCTCTTTTCTGTGAGGAATCTGACTTTTTTTGTGTATGGATACCAGGGATGCCACAATTCTCAATATAATATTGAACCATTCGGTACGACATACACGGTTCATAAAACTTGTGAATTGCATTGTTTTTTTTTTTATTTTGCACTTAAATTTTCCTGTGTTTTATTTCTCTCTGAAAGGACTCTATGCATGGTCACTTCTACGTTTTTCCTCAGGGAGCACATTTACTGTACATCCGGTGCTGCGCTGTAAGCCATTGTTCCTTACCTAAAGCTGTCAATATGACTGAGGAGAAGATGACTTTTTAGTGTTGCTCATTAGTTCACCTCTCAAGTCTTCGGGTCTTGTTCTTTTGTTACGTGACGAGACAGATGTATGGAACACAGAATTAGTAAATAATTACCAATCTTTCTTACAATTAACTGTAATTATAATTTTTTTGGCTTTTAAGTAAAAAAAAAGTATTGCAATAAAATTGATTTTTTTCCCCTAAACCTCTTACTGTTCCCGTTACCTTATAATTCCACGGGAATGCATAATTCACTGTTGCATAATTATCAAAAATGGTAATATAATAAAGTCCTTTCACGTCACCATTTCGCATGCTCTTGTCAGCCTACACTTCACATAATAGGCCTGTAGGTGGCACCTGGGCTTCATTTAACAAACTATGATAGTTTAATCAAATGGTAAATGGTACATCAATATACAGGTCCTTCTCAAAAAATTTGCATATTGTGATGAAGTTCATTATTTTCCATAATGTAATGAAAAAAATTAAACTTTCATATATTTTAGATTCATTGCACACCAACTGAAATATTTCAGGTCTTTTATTGTTTTAATACTGATGATTTTGGCATACAGCTCATGAAAACCCAAAATTCCTATCTCAAAAAATTTGCATATTTCATCCGACCAATAAAAGAAAAGTGTTTTTAATACAAAAAAAGTCAACCTTCAAATAATTATGTTCAGTTATGCACTCAATACTTGGTCGGGAATCCTTTTGCAGATATGACTGCTTCAATGCGGCGTGGCATGGAGGCAATCAGCCTGTGGCACTGCTGAGGTGTTATGGAGGCCCAGGATGCTTCGATAGCGGCCTTAAGCTCATCTAGAGTGTTGGGTCTTGCGTCTCTCAACTTTCTCTTCACAATATCCCACAGATTCTCTATGGGGTTCAGGTCAGGAGAGTTGGCAGGCCAATTGAGCACAGTAATACCATGGTCAGTAAACCATTTACCAGTGGTTTTGGCACTGTGAGCAGGTGCCAGGTCGTGCTGAAAAACAAAATATTCATCTCCATAAAGCTTTTCAGCAGATGGAAGCATGAAGTGCTCCAAAATCTCCTGATAGCTAGCTGCATTGACCCTGCCCTTGATAAAACACAGTGGACCAACACCAGCAGCTGACATGGCACCCCAGACCATCACTGACTGTGGGAACTTGACACTGGACTTCAGGCATTTTGGCATTTCCTTCTCCCCAGTCTTCCTCCAGACTCTGGCACCTTGATTTCCGAATGACTTTGGACCACTGAGCAACAGTCCAGTGCTGCTTCTCTGTAGCCCAGGTCAGGCGCTTCTGCCGCTGTTTCTGGTTCAAAAGTGGCTTGACCTGGGGAATGCGGCACCTGTAGCCCATTTCCTGCACACTCCTGTGCATGGTGGCTCTGGATGTTTCTACTCCAGACTCAGTCCACTGCTTCCGCAGGTCCCCCAAGGTCTGGAATCGGTCCTTCTCCACAATCTTCCTCAGGGTCCGGTCACCTCTTCTCGTTGTGCAGCGTTTTTTGCCACACTTTTTCCTTCCCACAGACTTCCCACTGAGGTGCCTTGATACAGCACTCTGGGAACAGCCTATTCGTTCAGAAATTTCTTTCTGTGTCTTACCCTCTCGCTTGAGGGTGTCAATGATGGCCTTCTGGACAGCAGTCAGGTCGGCAGTCTTACCCATGATTGCGGTTTTGAGTAATGAACCAGGCTGGGAGTTTTTAAAAGCCTCAGGAATCTTTTGCAGGTGTTTAGAGTTAATTAGTTGATTCAGATGATTAGGTTAATAGCTCGTTTAGAGAACCTTTTCATGATATGCTAATTTTTTGAGATAGGAATTTTGGGTTTTCATGAGCTGTATGCCAAAATCATCAGTATTAAAACAATAAAAGACCTGAAATATTTCAGTTGGTGTGCAATGAATCTAAAATATATGAAAGTTTAATTTTTATCATTACATTATGGAAAATAATGAACTTTATCACAATATGCTAATTTTTTGAGAAGGACCTGTACATAGGCAAACTACCAGTGACTTGAATACTACTGTCCAGGGACAGCAGATGAAATTTAGCTCTGTAGCTAATTCTGGGGTAATATCTTATTGTCCATTGTCCCTGTCAAATAAAGAATAAATAAAATAAATACTTACCATTAATGCGACTTTTGGTACTGCATGGTTTTGTGTAGTGCTTTGTAGTAAATAAACATCCATTGTTTCAACAACAAACAGATTCAGATTACTTCATAAATGTAAATTCGTCTGTCCATTCAATGTTCAACTGATTTATGAATGTCTCCACTTCACATTGTCCAATGAAATTTGAACTTGTGCAAGATGATAATTGACATACAGGCATCAATGAATTAGCCGCCCTATGTAATATTTTAAAATATGTAATATGTGGATTTTTAATTGAATCGATACACTACCTTTGATTATAAAAAAAAAAAAATTGTTTAAAAATTGTTTTTTTTTTAGGTTTTCCTGCCGTCGAGCCATAGGTACTCAACTGAAAGAACTATATTTAGCTCGAGAGCATAGGTTCCCGAGGAGATCTACATTTACACTGGTGTGTTTTCGTTTTAAAATGCATAACTTGCTACGCCTGCCATCCACACTACTCCTGAGTTTTCGACCCTCGAAAACTGACACTTTTGAAAATGCTGCAGACCCCAGGATACTTTAGGATACTTTAGTTTTGTACACATTGTCATGTTAATTATAATAAAATGCATTTAGTTTTACTGACCACAATATTATCATTGATATTTGTCTGAGAGATGGTTTTTGAGTGCTGTCTGAGAGACGCACACACAAAGCCGCTGCTCACAGAGTGCATGAGTACTGAACTGAGTTCTTTTTGCCGCCTTACAGGCCTTAATCAGAGCAGCGCAATGATAAGTATAAAAGTGAGTCTGTGAGGGATAGACTGTGTTTTCAATGGCATTCACTGTAAAAAGCTCCTACATCACTTATATTTTTCCACAGCTCATGTTGTTTGAAGTTTTGTTATGTTGTCAGTTATGTCTCAAGTAGTGTAACGATATTCAAACCAAACTGAAAAACCGCGATACACCACCCACGGTACAAACCGCGATACTGTCACGGTGTACCAAACGCGCCCCGGCCCCTGCTGCCCCGCCCAGCCCTGGCCCGGATCTACACAATGAATACAGTGTTGTAGCCTAACCACCATTAACCACCAATAATTGCAAAAAGCTCTGCATTTTGTTACTTTCGATAAGAAACAAAGTGTAGTCTTTCAAATTCTGTCCATTTTATCACGAAATTCCAACAAAAAAAATGCAGTTTTGACACTCTTTAATGTGGCGTGACAGATCACTGTACAGGCGCCTCATTTCAAGCTGCAGTGAGTGAATGCACGAGTGAACGCGATCATCTCTTTCTCTTTAATAGCAGTTACAGAGTAAACATGAATGAACATCTGAAGGCATGTTGAAAAATACAGTACAACTTACTGAAATGTATTATATTTCATGCAATCGCTCAATCAGTGTTTCAACGGTGGAAAGACGTCAGTAAAACAGCTTGTAAACACTGTCACATAGCATTTACCTCAGGCGAATCCACAGCTTGTTAGTTTGCCAGAGAAATGAACTCTCACTAAATATATGCACTATATTTAAGCCTATATATTCATTATATTTTACGTAACTTGTTAATGATGTCTTGATTATTTAATGTACATTTAAATAAACTTGTCATGAAAATAACAGCCACTGTGTAAATGATTATAGCCTATTTCAACAACGAATTGGAGTAAACACATAATTTAATAATTAGATTTAGAAGATAATGCAAAAACTGCCTTATGTGCAGTTTACAAGTTTGCATACAATTTGTTATTTGTGTGTTGATTATTATATCTAAAAATAAATAGCAAGTGAATTTAGGCTAATAGTTTGGGCTCTGTTGTTATTATAGTATATTGTAAGGGCTCCCTATATTTAAGGCATTAGAAGTGATAATTTTTTTTTTTATCCTTAAACTTTTAATTATAATTGAGTTCATTTAAAGAGAGACACAACTTGTTCAGTAAACTACTGTTTAATAGAAAAAAGAAGCTATTTCGTTTAGTTTTCTTCCCCTGCTATACCGAATAGCGAATTTAGCTTTAATAACAAATTTATATTTTATTTATATCGTAAAGACTACGCAATACTTTATTTTTACATTTGATTATTACATTTCTGTACTATTTTTCTATTATTTGTTTAATTCATATTTTTGTTATATTGTATTTGTCCTATTGTTTGTAATTCGCAACTTTTTTCTTATTTTTAATAACAAATGAGATACAAATGACACAAAATAACTATATCGTGATATATATTATCATCGCGTGAAATAAGATTTCTCATATCGTGAAATAAGAATTTGATAATATCGCCCAACCCAACTGGAATGATATCTGGTTTTATGTTAGTGTGACAAAAGTCACACACATGCACAGAGTGTTGTTTAAATTCAGTAATTTCTAGCATTTCTCTGCTTACATTTTGCAATGATTTTGTTAAACATCACTGTCATTACAATGTCTCCTGTTCTGCTACACTCTGCTATCAAATTTCCAAGGATCTGCACCATTACCAAATGAAGGAAAACCAAATCCTTATGTATTAAATTGAACTCAAACCAGGTTGAGACATAAAAACAAAACCGTTCCAAGAATTTTAGTGAAATAAAAGAGCCCTTCGCACCACAAACCTGTTGAGCTGCAGTTTAACATGGTCCAGAAACAAGCCTTTTTTTCCCTCCTCTCTCTTTTTTTTTTTAACTTGAAGTGCTGTTCTTGCTATAATTGAGACTCTGACTAACACTTAACACTATTTCCTTACCCACAGAGCTGTGACTTTTGTGAAGGACTCTGTAAAATGATGATGCACATAACTTTCAAAGGTATATTAAACTACTTCTAAGAGATGGTACAACGCTTTACCAAGAAAGGTCAAAGAAAACCTCGATTCTCAAACAAAGCAGCATGTGAATCTACAAACAACTTTAAACCTTTTAAGGAAAATTAATGATATGAAAAGCTGCAAACACATTCAAGGGCAAATTAAATCAGAGGTGACCATCTGTCAACTATTGTCACCTGAAGCTTTAGGAGTGCCCGATATACGTGCTTTCAAGAGTAACAAAATCAGACAAATTACATCACAGAGTGTTTTCAGATCAGTAAATCATGGAATCAGTGACAAACACAACCAATGCACACAAGAGCGTGCAGAGAGAAACGTTTCAGGGGAGTTAGTCATTTGTTTTTCTGACCCAGTGGAAATTCTAGCCCATCAATAATAGGAATATGCGTCTGTTTGCACTCGACCCTTTCATAAACTCCAACAACGGTTAAAAATGGCTGCGTGACACACTGAATAGGTTGTTGTAGGCAGGTGAAAGGTTTGTTTTAATAAAAGCACCATCACCACCACATAATGACAGACGTGCCAGGTGCTAGTTAGGGTTGGGCGATGTCAAAAAAATTGGCATCAGATGATGTCTATGGGAGCTTGACCTTCACATCTGATCATTAAGCTCAACTTCCATTGGAATGAATCAAAAACATTCACTCTGCTCCGCGACAGTGGACACACACCGTTAATGTGGCGCACATCTGGAGAAAGAGAGAACGCGCACAGAGATGAAAGGGCTTGAATGAAGCGCTTTTGGCTTAAGAAAAAACTACTAGAGAATATAACGCTGAAATATTATTACCACAAACGATCCAGAGTGCTTGTGGTGTGATTCGCACCTCTGTTTTGATGCATTTCTCACTTCAACTAGAAAAAGTAAAAATGTGCTATCATGTGTCTCACGGTCCGGATAGAATCTGTCAATCATCAGCGATGGACGATGGCATTATCTATCGGCCCAACCCCAGTGCTAGTCATTTATAACTAAGAGACACCCTTATAATGTAACCTGCTGATGGGTTAGGGGTATGTGGTATAAAATAAATAAATTTTTTTTAAGTTTTAAATTATTAGTAACTGACCGTTGATAATTTTACGACCCTACTTGATTTAAAGTGCCACTATTCTGGTTTTTGTAAGGTTCATAATTTTGTTTTGGAGGTCTCCTACAACAGGTTTACATGCATCCAAGGTCAAAAACACTTTCATTTTCTCATAATATACATTGCATATTACCACATTGCTCAATATTTCTCAAACGCCTCGATGGATGAATCAGTCTCTCTAAATCCCCCACTTTTCGAGAGCCTGCTCTGCTCTGATTGGCCAGATGGACCAGTCTGTTGTGATTGGTCTACCACGTACAGCGCAAGTCGGAAACAAACGGCCATTACCATAACTGATTCAGCTCTTTATGCTTCCTAAAGCTCAGCGATTGTACACACTGTAAAGACAGTAACGATGGCGTCGATTTTACCCTATCAATCTGAGGGCGAGTCCGATGATGAAACATTAGAAGAAATAGTTATTCAACTCCATCACAGAAACAACTTCAGTTTGTCAGTGTTACACTACTCAGTTTGAGGCATTACATTATGAGATGTAATTCCTCACTGTCAGCATTAAAAAGTGTATGTCCATCAACAAACCGATGTGTATATTTCTAATTTATTGCAGTGCACATGTGGGAACTGTATTATTAACTGTATCAATAACTGTGCATACGTTAGCCCAGCACTAACGTGAATGACTGATTTAACATTAAAGTTTGTAAAACAAATCTTGCTCCATCCTTTATCATTACTCAAAGTAGTAAGAACGACAGACAATCTGCATTAATGGACACAGTTTTAGGTGATAGTGGCCAACAACTGATTTGCAGAAGTATTTCAGAAAGATAATAACGTGAGATAGCCGGAGACATACACAATATAGCTAAAAAACAAAACTATGTATTTTGAACACCTGGTATAAAATACATCAAAAATTAAATCACACTTACAGTTTGTGATTCTGAGGAGCATGTTGGTCCAAATAAAGCAGGTAATGTCCCATCTTTAATCACTGATTTTTCACAGCCTCAAAATTTGGAAGTGAACATAAACCGAATTTCCTTTCACAGCCCAGAGCACGTGTTATCCACACGAAGGAGCTACAGCGTTTGAGAGAGGTTCAAGTTTTCGCGTGATGTCCACGCAGAACGTAGGCAGGCATTATGCAAATGTATTAACTTGTGACGTGTGAACTTTGCGAAATAGGATTCTAACTAAAAACAACTTGTTTAAGCAGTTCAGAGTCGACTCTTTTGAGAGAATTTTTTTTGTTTATGATGCACTTTCAGCTTTACAAATTTGCGGTCTGTTTACATTACACACTGCATGAAATGTCATTTTCAAAAATCCATAATAGGGGCACTTTAAAGATGGGTCTTATCAGTCTGTATGATCATTTTTATATGTATTAAGGGCCCATGATTTCTAAGATGCGATTAATGCAGAATATAATCTAATCGCAATATGGACTAGTGTGAATTAGGTTGGCCGATATCTGGCATTTTTTAAATATCGGCATTGGCCAATACATTTCTGTTTGGCTAATGTGTTGGAAGCACAACTTTTATTTTTATGGCGCAGAGAACGCCGGCTCTGAGAACGGCAGCGCCTGAGCACACAGCGCTCCCATTCTCCGTCTTCATTAGTTATGGTCTCTGTTCAACAGATTTGTTGTTAAACAGAGAAAGTAAAGTGTATACGAAAAAGTATAGCGTTTTCTTTTCTTTTATTAGTAACAGAAAGGCAGACACTATAATACTTTATTTACCGTCAGCATTCAGCAAATATGCATTTATCATTTAAACAAATCTTTGAATATCTAAAACATTTAGTTTCACAAACTTTGTGAAAACAATTCAATATTCAATAATTCAGAAATTTAATTCTAATTATTTATTTCTAATTTATTAAATATTAACTCAAATAAAGTGTGTCTATCTATCTATCTATCTATCTATCTATCTATCTATCTATCTATCTATCTATCTATCGCTTAATATCGGCTACCCTGCTTTCTAAGATATCGGTCAACCACTACTGTGAATATTAGAGAGCAGAAGACTAAAAATTAAGTCTATATGTTCTGCATGTCTCTGTAAATGAGCTACGTAGTTTAGTCTATTACATATATGCACTTGAAGGTTTTCATGACAACACTTAAAATAAGAGTTTGGTTTAACTAGAAATTGTGACAAAGACATTACTATTGTACAGTAGAATATTTAAAGCAATAATGATGATAATAATACAATTAAAACTTTACATCACTTTTTACATTTTTCTTCCATGTTTTATGTCATGCAGCACGTTGTTCGCCAAAAGTAAAACAACGTTTTTTTTTGTTTTGTTTTTTAATTTTACATTTTAAAAGATTAATTAAATTGTTAATGTTTTCTGCCTTTATTTGATCGACCACCATTTTTGATAATACATTTTTGTTTAATTATAAATCCAGATCCAGATCCAAATAAAATAGACACAATTTCTTAGAAAAATAAAACATTCCTTAAGGTCCTATTATAATAAATGAATAAATAAATAGTTGAAGTTGTGTGAATTCAAATGATTAGACATGTTTTTTATTATTAATCAAAATTTAATTAAACCATTAAAATGGAATCTAGAAAAATTTAAATGGAAAACAGAATTTGAGAAAAATAAAACTGAATTTTATTATTTCAATTAATTAGACATGCCTTTGCATTATAAATCCATGGAAAAATAAAACACTGAATACAGAAATAAAAAAAATAAATAAACGGAATTTGGGGGGAAAAAAATTTAACCGATTTCATACGCCCTATTTCAATTAGTGGTCAGCATGAATTTTAAATCATATACTTAAAGGTCGACCATCTGTTTGTGTCAAGGCACCACTTTAGTATCAATACCAAGATCTGGAATCATGCCAGTGTTGTAATAAATGTTGATATCAAGCCAAGTTAGTGTAGTGGCAGCTTAATGAGATCTGGGCAAGAAACCCAAAGGCCGTTTCCAACCTTGATAGGGCCAATTCCAGAAATTGAGAGTTAGTAGGATTACCAATCACCAAGAGACTTTTCGCATGAAACTTTTGGTCACACTTCATATTAGGTGTCATATTGCATTGCAAAACACTTTTGCTGCTATTGAGGTGGGTAAGTAGGACCAAAGTTTCTTTAAAAACAAACATCTGCTTGACAACTAATCAAGAATGGCAACTTCCATTTGGGTGGCGAAGCTCCCAAGTCTACAGTTTGCTCACACTCTCTACAATTATAGAGCCTGTCAAACTAGTGCTGATGTGTAAGGAGGGAATATCAACTCTGCACAGATGACGAAGTGTAAAAGAATATAGCAGTGCTATTTTGAAAATAATACTGTAGCACAGTGCACTGATGCTCATGTGGGTAATGTTGGTTTAAAGCCAGCCTGCAACATTTTTCAATCCCGTTCCCATCCTCTACATTAAGCACTTACAATAAAAATCAATGGGGCAAGGCAATGCAAACAAGTAAATGTTTAAAAAAAGAAAAAAGAAAAAAAAGTTTCAAACATTTAGCCAACAAAACCTAAACATTACTAGGGATGCTCTAATCGATCAACCGGAGATGGGCTGATAATCACATTCTATGACTCGACCGGTAGTCACTAAATTTGGCTGATCCCACGAACAGATTGCAATTTTGATGACGTAAAAACTTAAGAAGTTGCCACCAAAGGGGCAAGTAAACAGTATACAGATGAGGCATTTGCACCACCATCTGCTTTGTAGCTTCGCAAAACATTAGTAAACCACACATCTTTATTTAGAGCAGGTTGTCTTGAATCAAAAGAGCCCACACGCACGCACGCAACATAACTTCATGTGTAGAAAATCCTCATGGAATTACATTACATGCTGCTGGGCTAAAGCTCGAACACATCACAATCACGACACAATGTTTTCCAACGTTATTTGAAAGTTCAACCAATAGAAATTAATCTCGGGTATGGTGAGTAGGGACGACGTGTCAAGACCAATCAGACACTGTTTTACAGCTGGAGCACCCTTGGATTGGATCGATCATTCAGATTCACAGGTCTTGATTTACCATGCGCCATAAAAATGCACAGCTGAAACAGTGCTGGAAGATCATCACTCATCGTCATGTTACTTATTCCATGTAATTATAAATATTTTTATGCTTTGTGGTGTGTGCACATGTAAGTAGTTCTTATGTTCAGTAAAACACTCAAATGATGATGTTTGGGGAGGTTTTTGCTTTTTGGACTTTAGATAAAAAGGCTACCATGGTTCTAAATGCCACAACTTTTGATTGCTTTGAGATAAAATTTGACTCCGATGCAGCTGATATGATTGTGAACAAGGCCAAACTTGGTTTTATGACATATACTTTCTAACATCCTTATGTCAAGCATGAATAATAACAAAATTGTTCCCACTTTATTTTAAGTGGCCTTAAAGTGTTAGTTCACCCAAAAATGAAAATTCTGTCATTTATTACTCACGCTCATGCCGTTCCACACCCGTAAGACCTTCGTTAATCTTCGGAACGCAAATTGAGATATTTTTGTTGAAATCCTATGGCTCCGTGAGGCCTGCATAGGGAGCAATGACATTTCCACTCTAGGGCTGGGCGATATATGCATGCGATTGTCACGCGCATTTCGTCAGTAAAGCCGGTTCCCTGATTACCGCTAAATCGCCATCACCTGCTTTCAAATGGAGCGCCATTTAATAGACAGAGCCGTAGATCACTGACAAGCCACGCAATATCGCGTTCATATCGCAGATGAATCGCCTTCGATAATGAACGCGATATTACGTGGCTTGTCAGTGAACTACGGTTCTGTCTATTAAATGCCGCTCCATTTGAAAGCAGGTGATGGCGATTTAGCGGTAATCAGGGAACCGGCTTTACTGACGAAATGCGCGTGACAATCTCATGCGATATATCGCCCAGCCCTATTCCACTCTCAAGATCCATAAAGGTATTAAAAACATATTTAAATCAGTTCAAGTGAGTTCAGTGGTTCTATCTTAATATTATAAAGCGACAAGAATATTTTTGGTCCGAAGCTTCCTGAAGCAGTGTTTTGAAATCGGCCATCACTAAATAAGTCGTTATTTTGTTTTGTTTTTTGGCGCACCAAAAATATTCTCGTCGCTTTATAATATTAATATTGAACCACTGTACTCACAGGAACTGATTTAAATATGTTTTTAGTACATTAATGGATCTTGAGAGAGGAAATGTCATTGCTCACTGAGTCATCGGATTTCAACAGAAATATCTTAATTTGTGTTCTGAAGATCAACGAAGGTCTTACGGGTGTAAAACGGCACGAGGGTGAGTAATAAATGACAGAATTTTTCATTTTTGGGTGAACTAACCCTTTAACTACTATGTACTTACATTTAAATTAATAATTTGATACAATACACTTATTGTGAACATACATGTTTTTACATTGTACTTATATTTTGATAACACCTGCATGTAATTACATCTGTAATTAATTTTTGTAATTAAATTTATAATTACACTGTTGACCGTTCCCTTACACCTTAACCCACCCTTAAACCTACCCATACCACCAAAGCTTTCCCTAACCTTACCCATATCCCACCTCAATAGCAGCAAAAGTGATTTGCAATTCAATATGAACCCAATTAGTACATTGTACTTATTTTTTGATGTAAGTACATAGCATTTTTTTGAAAATGGCTAGAGACTACTAAAGACATATCTTTTTCGTCAGCACTTCACCCAGTAATAGTAGCACTTACCTTGATATCTATTTGTGTATTTATAAAAAATAAAAATAAAATTCCTTGCTACAAGCACTTTACTGACATAACTGTGACTTCACACAGCACTTACATACTGTTGTTCTCATGTTGATTTGATTGATTTACTATTCTCATTTGTAAGTCGCTTTGGATAAAAGCGTCTGCTAAATGACTAAATGTAAATGTAGTTAAGGCCACTTAATATAAAGTGGGACCCAAAAATCAATTAATTGCATAGTTTCTGGGTTTCATCAATCATGATCAAAATATATTTTCTTCAAAATTTGAAAGGTTTTCTATCAAATGAGACCATGCACTTGATACCTTTTTTTTTTTTTTTGGTAGTGTTATAAGCCATTACTTTTAAAGGCCAAATCACACTGCACCGACAGACACAGACCAATGACGATTTAAAGATGTCGTAGAACGTGTTTTCAAAAGATGTAATATAAGTCTAAGGTGTCCCCTGAATGTGTCTGTGAAGTTTCAGCTCAAAATAACCCATAGATTTCTTTTTATTCATTTTTTTAACTGCCTATTTTGGGGCATCATTAAATATGCGCCGATTCAGGCTGCTGCCCCTTTAAATTATCGTGCTCCCCGCCCCCGGAGCTCGCGCTTGCCTTAAACAGCATAAACAAAGTTCACACAGCTAATATATCCCTCAAAATGGATCTTTACAAAGTGTTCGTCATGCATGCTGCATGCATACATCAGATCATGTGAGTATAGTATTTATTTGGATGTTTACATTTGATTCTGAATGAGTTTGATGGTGCTCTGTGGCTAAAGCTAACATTACACACTGTTGGAGAGATTTATAAAGAATGAAGTTGTGTTTATGAATTATACAGACTGCAAGTGTTTAAAAAAATGAAAATAATGACAGTCTTGTCTCTGTGACTACAATAATAAATGATGGTAACTTTAACCACATTTAACAGTACATTAGCAACATGCTAACGAAACATTTAGAAAGACAATTTACAAATATCACTAAAAATATCATGTTATCATGGATCATGTCAGTTATTATTGCTCCATCTGCCATTTTTCGCTATTGTCCTTGCTTGCTTACCTAGTCTGATGATTCAGCTGTGCACATCCAGACGTTCTGCCCTTGTCTAATGCCTTGAACATGAGCTGGTATATGCAAATATTGGGGGCGTACATATTAATGATCCCGACTGTTACGTAACAGTCGGTTTTATGTTGAGATTCGCCTGTTCTTCGGAGGTCTTTTAAACAAATGAGATTTACATAAGGAGGAAAATCTGGTGTTTGAGACTCACTGTATGTCATTTCCATGTACTGAACTTGTTATTCAACTATGCCAAGGTAAATTCAATTTCTGATTCTAGGGCACCTTTGCGATATTAAACAGTAATTAAGACTGCATTACACTTTAAAACCTAAGGGAAACTAGATTAAAATTTTCTAGAATCTCATTCCAGGAATCACTTCAAAAACACCTTTTAAAGTACTGCAGACACTATCAGGACAAATTTCTTCTACAGGAAGAGAGTTCACCAGTTTACAAGCACTAAATAACAGGCATGTCCTTGATAACAACCTTGCTGTGCTCGGTCTTGTTTGTGAAAGCCTTACACATAAACAGCAGTTGACTCCTGTCAGCTCTGGGACTGTTTAGAAAGGTGCTCCGGGCATGACAACCTCATAATAACCTCATTGTCAGGTGAAGGGAGAGGAGGCGCACACCACACACACTGGGCTGTGTGCAAGATTAATGCCATGATGGACGTGACCCTCGGGGCTCTGCCTGTGCTATTCTCAGTCTTGCCGAGCAGATGGGCCACGTTCTCAATGGAGGAAGGAGGCACGAGTAATGCAAGCACAAAGTCAAGCGCAGCAGCTTTTTTCCAGAGGACACACATTTCACAACAATCTGACACAATACCAGGCTAAGGGGAACAAATTGTGTTTCTGACCTTTACTGCTATAAATAGCAACAAAAATGTCAGTGGGCAAAGCCTTAAAAAAACATCAACAGGATGGGGCATCTGCATTCTTGTAACACGCTGATTTTGTAATCCTCTCACTGTCTTGCTCGTCTCCGGCTCCATAGGCTCTTTTGCCCCTTGAGCGCAGCACTCCCATCAATTCCAAACACAACAAATTACTATGTTCTTTTTTTTTTTACACAAACCTAAAAATACAAAGACCACAAAAATCTGAACTTGAGTGACTCCACATTCATCCTGCAGAGCAAACAGAAAACAGTCATATGACAGAATCTATATTTGACTTTCCAACATACAGAAATCCTCATATCCAGTATACAAGACCATATAGTGTGCCTGTATATTGTGGTCAAAAAACGAAAAAGACTGCTTTCACAAGCAGAATACGGAGGTAGGAAGCCAACAAAGCATGTCTAAATGCATTGCAAGTGTTTAAAAAAGGTTTCTGAAGGCTCTACTTTGTGGCTTAATATCCCACAATCCTGTGGTGTATGGATCAACCATTAACGGACATTGAAAATGGCATCTAATACAGTGACTGAAATTTTTTTAAATGTATTGTCAGGAAAATTAGAACTGTAGTCAAAGTTAGGGCTGCACCTGCACAATATATCTACATTAATGTCGCAAATGTGCATATTGTGATCAATGTTTGGTAAGTTATGTTCAACAGACTAATTAGATTAATATACTAATTACTCTCTCTAAAAAAGTATTGCATCACTTATTACTAATTACTTTCTAAATCCCATATCAAACTTGACCAGTTGAACAATACAAGGATAGACATGAAACTGCTCTTTTAATTCTTTCAAATAAACAATACTAAATTGCATAAATTATTCTTGAACTGAACAAAGTATTTAAAGGGGAAAAGGTTACAATAAAAATATACATTTTAACATTTAACATGATAAATTTTGATGTTAAATCCACAAATGTTCTATATAAGTTCTATAATTACATCAGAAGTAACTGTAATTTACAGAAAAATGTAAAGTATTTTTTTGTGCTCATAGCAAACACGTCATCTGAAAAGACGATCTTTTACCCAAAATAACATCAAACATGTATGCTGATTGTAAATACCATTTTCAGTTTTAATATATCTGAAGTGAACATGCAAATGTAACCCATTTTCTAAATGTCTGTTATTAATCTTATTGTGAATGATTCACCCATTTATATTCACTCATCTCCTTAATAAAATGTGTTTTGACCTTGTAATTTTTAATCAAAATGTTATAAATCAATCTTCCTCTCTGTTGGTGTATGCCAGACTTCTCAAATCATGTAGTCTGCTTAAGCCCACCAATTTCTTACAATAGAACGCAAGCTTGTATTCAGATCTGCCTCCATTCAATCAATAAGTGCTGGGTAAAACCCCGTCCCCGCTCAACATTTTCTCCTCTTTCGATATTCTTTTTCACTCAGATATACGTCACAATACGAAAGAATAGATGTGTCTCTACTTCCGTTACTTTGCAACTTTATATTTTCAATTGATTTTACATACTTTTTGGACTCACAAATTGCATGATTTAATAAATTATCACATTTTTCTTCAATGTTTTGCAGCACTTTATGGTGTTTTGGAGGAACCTTTGTACACATTGACTGACTGCCTCAGGTTTCTGATTGGAAAGCAGATTTTGCCTGCCTTATGAAACTGCAAAAGTTTGCTACAACTTCTGGCAAACTAGACAAACTGGCTTTTCTTAGCTTCAGGAAGTGTGATGAATGATTTAGAGCATTCTGAAGAGACAAGCATCTGTTAGCTTTAACATCATGTTTTCAGCAGGGGAAGGAAGAGCAAGAGCTGGTGAAGATCACACTTAATCGCATATATGGATTAGGAGCCAATTCATTAGCAGCATCCACAGCAAACTAATGACATTTCATTATGTTGACCAAATCGCTGCAGAGGTTGCAGGGCAAAAGGGGGCTAAACTGTATGTTGCTAATCAAATCGAGCGACTCGCTCTCCGGAGAGAGATCAGATTGCCTTTATCACCTAGAATGCCTGAGGTGTGGCAGATGGAGTGAATGATGGGAGGTGAGAACGGATATTGGCTGCTCTCACAGAGATGTCCTTTTGTTTGCCCAGGCCTTCGACAAGCTAGGTCAATCGCAAAAGAAATTGGAATAGATTAGCTGGGTCTAAAAATCAATGCCAGACTGAGGGGTGCAAAAAAAGAGAGCTGTCAATGTCTCTCATGAAAACACAAGTAAAAAAATACAGTGGAAATAGGGGTATGCGATATGTATCATCTACGTTATATATCATTAGCCCCACTTCCCCATCCCCATATCACCCAAGCAAGATTGCTGCTTTTCCCAAATATCAATGATTGTGGATATCATACTGGTTATATAAAACAATTCAATACACAATAAGTTAACATACTGAGTTACATTATAGACACAATATTGTTTTTTTGCTTAATCAATGAAAATTTCTAAATGATTTATGCAATTGTAAATTCTAAATGCAAGATTCAGCGTCTGTGCAACTTCTGCAGTGCAAAGATGAATTTTGCTGATACTGATTTTGTTTGAACAGTGCCTTACCATTCTAACTGAATTTATTAATTAAATATTAGAATTTGACATTAGATATAATTGGTAACATTTATATCTAATGTCTAATGGACATTAGATATAGCAAATATCTAATAAGATTATTTAAAAAAAAATGCCATTATAAAAGGTAAAAATCTCCAGGAAATCAATTTAAGGGGGGAAATATCACCACTCAATGGACATTTCTGTCACTGTTGTGAACTGACCAGGGGTGTATTCCAGAAAGGAGGTTTAACAAACTCTGAGTTTAAATTTGAACTCTGAGTTGACTTGAGTTTTTGGTTCCAGAACAGCTTAATTGAGTTAGTTCAATCAACTCTGAGTAGGTTGACTCTGAGTTAAATGCGTGCACCACGACTATGAAAAGCCATGATCAATGGAGCTCCGATATATACGATTCCCCATAGCAACAGTACCCGACAAAAAGACGTCTGCATAGTTTCAAGTCAATATAACTTAAATTCTTATCACTGTTGTAATAAAGTGAAAGTGAAAACTGGCAGAACAGTAAGTTATTGAACTAATATTCATTTTCATGGTATTCCACGGGCAAAAAACAAAACAAAACAAAAAACTAGCAGGATGCAATAATAACAGTGTAAATAAATGATTATATTTAATAAAATTATGAATTCTTTTATCATTATTAAACTTTAAGAACATTTTCTTCATTTTTTTTGAAAATAAATGCCTTTCTGATGTGATATGTGATTGGAAAAGAGAGAAAAGCAAGCCCTGCAAAGGTCGGACTCGAACCCGGGTCAATCGCATCAACTTAGTTCTACGCACCTTACAAGATACTGCCTACACCACTGAAGCCGGTGATATAAGCGCGTCTTTTTTAACCTTGTGTAACATTGGTGGGCGGAGCTAGTGTAAACTTGCACTTAGTAATAGACAATCTGAATAATCTTGTTTTCCGTTTGCATTAAGATACATTTTTATTACCACACTGCAGATAATTTTACTTAAATGCACTTAATTTAGATTTCCCCCCCAGGAAACAAAACTAAATATATATAAAATGCATCTTGATTTAGGTATTTTTAGATATTTGTACTTGAAATAAGACAAAAATACTCAATAAGAAAATAATTTTTGCAGTGTGAATGAATGAAGTATTTAAACATTGCGCATGCTTTGAAAAGGGAGAGGAGATCGAAAGAAACACTGGGTTTACAGAAGAAAACCAGGTTAGGTTCACAGAGTGAAATATATGAAAAATATGAAAAGCTTTGGGAGTCAGCATACTCAGCAAAATATTATCTAATTATCGTAATCAACAAAATTCCAGAATATAAATTAGAATATTTTGTTAATATCGCACAACTCTAAGTAGGAAACGTGTGCCATACCAAAACATGTTTTGGACAATCAGTACACAACCTCCATATATTTAAACACCAAATTTGCTTATGGAATAACAATTGTCCATGATTTATGTTTGCAGGAATCCTTCAAGACAAGCACACTGTTTACCAAAGCAGAGAAATCTCTTAGTGACCACCGACAGATGCAAAGTATTTATTATTTACACAGCCTTGTGCAGAACTTTAAAATATGCAAAGATGCACCCTTAATCCCTTGAACTTTCAAGCGGGCATCAGACACAGTGCTTCTGCATCAAAAGAAAAATTCAGCAACTTGAAAATGCATTTAAAAGGAGAGGTTTTAATCTGTTAGTGTGTGAATACCTGCAGCACAAGGGGTTCAGGGTTGAATGCCAACGTCATCAGCAGCTGCATTCGCTCCGTGTCTTTAAGATTCTTCAGCAGGAAGCTTCCAGAGTCCTTGGTCTCTGCGTACCTCCTGACCACTCTGTCCAGAAGCCTCTGTGAGGGGCAGTGCACTAGATCCGACCAGCCCTCCACCACCTCTGGGGTCAGCAGTCTTACGTCCCCGTTAAGTCTGGCAAACTCCGTTTTGTACATACCCTGAATGAGATCGCAGCGTGGTCTTCCAGTGGCCCGTTTGCAGATCTTCTGTTCGATCTCTGCCAGCTCTTGGTTGGAGCCCAGGCGCTTGAGCACGACCCTGCGTGTTCCTTCCCTGGGTTCTCCGTATTGAGCAAAATAGACGTTCTTTACATTGAAAAAGTCTAGGAAACGCAGGCGACCCCACATCTCGAAGGTCACCTGGCCATTCATGAACTTGCGGCACCAGCTAGTGCCGAAGCAGGCCGGACACTTGTTGAGGCCGATGAATCGGCGGTCAGTAAGCTCGTTCCTCTGAAACGAGGCGAACAGGTTGTGAGTGTTCATCAGCAGAATAACAAAAAGCGCTAAGATGAAGAGGAACTTGCCACATCGGTAGACGCGGCCAAATTTGAGCGACCGCAGCATGCTGATTGGCTGCAGCGCACTGAAGATGGATGCAGTTATTCTTTGTCAATGTGGGTGTTCCATCATTGCTATGTGTAATATAATTATCATCCCCATCACGTTCACATTAGTTAGAGTGGTCTATGCTGGCAGCAATGTTGCCTGGTAAGCCCATCGGTTTCAAGAGCCCCTCTCAACATGTTTTACAGGAGGGCTTTCTGGTTTTATGTTGAGTTCAGGCATTAAGCTGCAACATCAGTAATCCACTCTACCTGAAACAGATAAATGAAATCATATTAATAAAGCCATACAATGAAGTCATACGTGTTGATGATGCAGTTATGTTCTTCTTTCAGATGTATTTAAGAGAACAGATTGTTCTAAAGAGTTTATTGGGGAAAACAGATGAACAATCAATCGCCATGTTAGCATTTTCTTGTGTCAGTTTACCTTTCAATCTAACATGAAGCCCAGCCTTGTAGGGAGGGCAACAGAATGTGGGAATTAATTTATGATGTCACTGTGACTTTTTAACACTTTATATAAAATTATTTTGAAATTATTTTCTTAATAGTTTCTTATGCTCATCAAGGCTGCATTATTTGACCAAAAATTACACTAAAAACAGGAATATTATTACAATTGAATTTAAATAAAATATATAAAAATAGAAAACAGTTGAAATTTAATTTATTCCAATGATGGCAAAGCTGAATTCATCAGCCATTACTCCAGTCTACAGCGTCACGTGATTTAAGATTCTTCGATTAACAAAGTTTAAAAGTGTTTATTTGAAATAGAAATCTTTTAGAACATTATACATGTTAGTATTTTACTACCCATTTTGACCAATTTAATGCATCCCCCTTGCCGAATAAAAGTATTAATTTCTTTAAAAAAAAAAAAAAATTAAATTTTTGAGTAGTGTTATTTCAAAGCAGCTTAGACAAAGACAGAATTACATAGAGAAAGATTCATGAATTGAACAGCATGTTAGAAATGTAATCATTTTTAGGCCAATAGAATAGTTCAAACATTTATAATACATTAAAAAAAGCATTTATAAGAGGCTCTGGATGTCATTTGATGTCCAGCAAAAACTGTTGCTCTATGACAAGACTCTTTCCAGAACAATGTGGGATGAGGCTCCCATAAAAATTAAAGAGCATGGTTCTGAAACATCATTAAATTCAATAAATTGCAGCTTAGTAAATAAGAAAAGGGAGTGTACTTAAGTGTCACCTGACATTTGGTATGTCTCTAATTCATGAACTAATTCAGTTAAAAGAATGTATAAAAGGAACCAGCAATGTGTCACATGTGTAATCCTTTAACCCTTTAAGCCCTGAAGGCATTTTTAGAGTTGTTTTTTTTTCTCTTTTCTTTTCTTTTCTTTTCTTTTCTGAGTGACATACACAAAAGTAAAGACTCATAACTCCAAAACTCTAGCAAGGAGAGTCAAAGGGTAGGTATCGTTTGATAGAAAACTTTTAAATTTAAAAAATATATATATATTACATGACGCAATAACTCAGAGTGGAAATAAGGTAGCAGGAAAAATTGGTGATTATGTAAAATTCTTTTTTTTTTTGGTGAAGTTCCTCTACATGTGAATTTTGTGGTGATAGCATAAAGTAATCAAAAGTTACAGTATTTGGAACCAAGGTAGTCTTTTTGTTTAGCCCTTGACACCCAGAAGGCATTTTTAAAATTGTTCCTCTGTGAGGAATATCTCATGATTGACACAATGGATTATGTTGATTTTGCACTCATTTCAGTCGGGCGCATCTACGATATATGCATGTTTCCTGAAGTTATAAGCGAAAACGCCATGTGAACACTACATTTGATTTTACTTAGCTATGTGTGCCTGTAGAGTTTTATTTGTCGTAACTCCGTGAGAAATATCTCATTATCGGCGCAATAGATTATGTTGATTTTGGACTCCATTTAATCGAGAATCTGCTGTAAATAATGTTGTGCCATTTTCCAAGATCTGAGCATGTTTCATTAAGTTACGAGCGAAAACATGACATGCATGCCGCATCCGTATATTATTTATATATTGGTCTTGTGAGGCTTTACATACAAAAACTTTCAAGTTTAGTCAAAGCCCAAAACAATTATGCTTGTTGTATTCTTTCAAATGACATTTGACACATGACTATCTGAGCTGTGTGATGTTTTTGACATTCCAGTACATAGTACAAAAAAGTATTTCATAAATTATGAAAAAAAAAAAAATATTTATCAACAAATAACAGCACTACACAGGAGTTAATCAAATTGGCTACATGCATTGTAAAGTTCAGACTCTAAGCATTCAAATGACACCCATTTGTGTTGATCAAGGCAGTGGTTTTGAAAAATATGATTATTATTCTTTTTATAGCTAGGTGGCGCCCACGGGCGGTACACTCAGTTTTAGAGGGACTACTCAGCACTCAATAACAGTTGATCAAAATGGTTAGATGCATTAAAAAGCTGATTTTTAAAGTAAGTAAGTTTTAAAATGATACATATTTTGTGTTATTCAATTCAGTGTTTGCTTAGTAATTATTCATTTTTTCGCGTGGGGTGTACCACCTTGCAATGACTATGAAATATAATAATTCTATATACAACATAATATTAACTATAATATAAATACTAAGTTATACATCTCAGTTCTAATTTAGGAACAAAGAAACATAACTCAGCCGCTGCATTCTCTGGTGATAGTCGCTAATGTTGAGGTTAGTGTGAAACTCTTGGGTATAATGTTCAGGAATCATAGATCATTCTGATTTAGGGTAAATGCAGATACATTTTTCACATGAAGGGGCTTGTAAATTCTACTTTACATACTCTTTAAAAAAAGACAGAAAGGAAATGAAGAGAATTGTACAGTCAATTTGCAGGTGTAGCAGATCCAGGCATGATCCGGCTAGTCAAATGTGTCCGAGTCAAACGACATATGACTCAGTGATTACATCACTAACTTGAATTCAAAAGACTGTTTCAAACAAGGCAGCAGCATGCACACTTTGAATACAGTATTTGACTAAATATTGGATAGAGTAAGACAGTGTCATTTTTAATAAAAGCAAAACCTCCCTTAATAAGCACACAAGTTCATACTCTTTGTACACACTTTCATATCTAATAAAAGTGTTTATAGGTGTTTGGCACAGTTGTTCTATTGGTAGTCTCATGTAGCCAGACTTTTGACTACAGTGGCATAAAGTCAGGCCTACTTTGAAGCTTATACCAGTAAAACACAGACTTAGACAGGAAGAGACCAGCATGTAAAGCGCTCAACCACAGTTTTTGTTTTTAAGTGTCATTTAAAGTTGGGTTGATCTGAAATATCTGACAACTCATTAATAGACCAATGGGGGAAAAACTTGTTCAAATAATGGCACAGTAATGTCAGCCCATGATCAACTACTGCACAGAAAAGAAAAGAAAACTAAAAATGTGAAAAACATGGATAGATTCTTTACCCAAAGGTAATAAATACTGATTATTTCATAGACTTAACTGCCTGGACATGTGTATTAAAACCACATTGCTTATGGCAGCTCTGCTTATTAAAATAATTATGGTAATCTGCAGAAAACACCTTGTCACATAATGACAAAATATTTTGGATATTTTTGTACTTTATGTAACAAAGCCTATAATAATGAAAAAAAAAAAAAAAAAAAAAAAGACGTGTGTCTGACACAGACACACACACTGATTGGCATGAAGCAAATGAAAAAAAAAAATAATAATGATTTTGAAAAATCAACATATTTGAATGTCTGTAGCCAAATTATTAACATGAAACCTTCAGTAAGGACCGGATCACACAGAATGTGTGAGGACAGTAGAACAAAAAAAAAAGCACGAGATCTAGAGACGTGTTTTTTAAGTTGAACTTCTTTTAACTTGAGTGCTGCGTTTTTAGAATGCCATGTCATGTGCGAGTGAGACAACCGACATACGACCGTCGGGTTTTGTCGGATCACTGTGTTACCCCAGTCTGCGTCTGTTGCCATTGGTTAGCTCTCATTTTCGCCGACTGTATGTTAAATCACCGTTTGTCAGGTCTTGAAAATGTCTGAGAAGTGACGTACTGTTATCTGGTGACTATCGGCGTCTCTCGGTGCAGTGTGAATTGGCCTAAAGACATGAGAGCAACAATCAAACACGTCTGTCTAGCGCATGTTTACATTGAAAAACAATGGAAAAGTAGTGCAGTGGAATAGAAAAACGTGTTTTGTGTGAATGGCCCCTAAGACTGGAACATGTATGTTAATAGTTTTTCATGGGGTTCTTTGAGGCTTATGTGACTAAAGCTGTACTCATTTTCTGCCTCTCCCACAGGACTTTACGAGCGGGGAAAAGGTCCAATAAAAACCACACCTCATCATGGAGAGAGAGCTCCAATAACCATACAGCTTTATGGTTTCCCATACAGAAAAAGACACAAAGCTCTCACTGCTCACAACTTTTAAGACTTAGTATAGAGCGCAAAACTTCTTCTGAAGGGACAAGGCACATCATGCACAGAGAGGTAAACAGACCTGGAAAACGTCTGGCAGATGGTGACGGTTTTCAAGATGATTCATCAACACCAGTTTCAAAGCTCCACAACAAACCTGAGCTCCAACACTGCAAAATAAATCCAGCTTCTAGTTAAAATGTTCAACATTTACTCTAGCAGATGAATTTAAACAATGATGTTTGGGAATGCCAATTAGCCCTGTCACACAATGCAAACTTTTTTCTACTCCCTCTACAAATTGACAAATTTCCATCTGCAGGACTCTAAAAAGTCACAAGAAAACTTTTGGTTTTTATATTTACTAAAATGTGTCAAAAGTATCTCATTATTATCACACACACACACACACACACACACACTTCAGTGCTGAAAAAAGTAAACACTGACTAATTCAAAATTCCCAACATAGACTCAGTTTGAAGACAAACAGTAAGTAAATGTAAATGAAACATGAATGTCTTTAAAAAGATACTCTCTTACTTTTATAATTATTTAAATGATTTGTGCTAGGCCATTTATCATGTTGCGCGCTGCTTTAAGTTGCACTCCTCTGTGGTATTGAAAATGCAAAACCACAGTTATCACAGTTATTGACTGCTCCAGTCAATAATGTTTGATCACACAACGTGCCCGAGCCGCTATGCTGCAAGTACAACAGTCACTAACCAAACCAGATAAAGAGCTATAAATTACCCATCCTGTGCGTGTAAGAAACCACTCACAACAGGAGCCAAGCACAAATGTGAGAGCGGGCAGATGTCAGCTTGCACTTTACACTCTTATGATTGATAGATGTAGTGTACAAAAGCAAGTGGGTGACCTACATGAACAACCCTTAAAGGTATAGTTCACCCAAAAATGAAAGCTCTGTCATCATTTACAAATGTCCAGTGCTCCAGACTAACATTTGAGAGCAGTAGCACAGGTGCCACCAAGTTCTAGAGTTCAGAAGGTGGCACCAGCACCTGATTTGGTAGCACCAAAAGTAATTAATAATAGCAATAAAATAATGTCTCTTTGTATAATTGTTAGCTGCACTAGTGCAAACTCTTACGAAATGTAGTCGCACCGGCATGGGGAAGGTCATTTTCAGTCGCTGTCTGTAGCCATGATATCATTCCAAACTCATTTGCCACACAATTTCAGTCAACACACAAAAAAAGAATTGACAAATATTTTAAAAAAGTTTACAAATATTAATAGTCTACTGCTCACCTTGACCAGGAGCAGTCAAGCCAAAAAAAACAAAACAACAGAGTAAAATCATGAAAGGTCATGCACTGTGTATCCCTAGTCTCTAAATCCATACAATAGCTTTATGAAGAAAAAAAGTTAAATTTAAGATGTTATTACCCTTTAAATCTTGCTCGACAGATGTAGTCACCATTCACTTATGGAACAGCAGTTACTTTAACACTGTAAAGTCTATTAACATCTCATTTTGTGTTGCACAAAAGAAAGAGTCATGCAGGTTTGAAGCAACATAACGGGTGTTCAACAATTTTCAATCTCTTTAACACAACTCATTTCATGTGCATTCACTAACGTAGAGTTAGGCTGTTTGAGAATACACTTAAAAAGAAGCTAATAGGCTTCCGGAACGAAACAGCTCAAAGAAACTTTACTTGAGTTTTGTTTTGTTTGAAAGCTCCGTTTCACCCACCTGCGTATTTTCGTGCTGTGAGCTCTCTAGTTCAGTGTTGTTAAATTATACCATGATACTCACTGGAGACGCCTGAACAAACAACATAAACTGGTTTAAGTTCTCTTTCTTCAGAGATAAAGTTAAATTATAGCTAGTCACAAAAACAAAGTCTGTGTTTAAAACTATATCACCAGCTGACCGCTCAAACTCTGACCGCTGGAGTCAATGGTCTCGCCACGTCAATCAGGGACGAGAAGACTGTAAATACTGCGGACAATAAAGAGTATAGCAGCAGGTAAACAAGAACAACGTCTAATAACTGCCGTGAGGCGATTAAGTAATGTACTCGGAAACTTAGCGCAGTTGTATATTGAGCTAAATGACAAACGTGTGTTTGCAAGCTAAACGGTCACAAAACTAAATGATTGTTGTTTATCTCATAATTTTCAGCGCTGGTGATCGATAACAAAAAAACTATATAGCTGAATGGTTATTGTAAAGATAATAATAATATTCATAGCAATAATAATAATGAAAAACATGACTGGGCAGTTTGTGATCCATTGTCTTCAGTGCAAAACAGAAAAGTTTCTCCATCCATTCGCTTGATACTAGAGAACTGGAATCAACTGAAGTTACTTCAGCCGTTTCGATAAAGAAGTTCATACAAATTTCACTGTAGAAAACATTGGAAATATGAATATGACCACATGGAATTATAACATGCAAATTCAACAACCTACCAAATAAAAAATGTGTGAAACTACGGGTTTATTCCACTCGCTCGAGGAAGCGTTCGTTGTTTATTATGAACTCCTGTCTCTTAATACCAGCCGCGTGCATCGATGCTTTCCCACGTTGTCCATGTGTTGCGTGCACAATCCTATTCCCTTTTCTTTATTCCTTCAAAAATCGCAAGGGTTGTCTTCTCAGTCTCGAGACAAGTTCAGTCTGCGAGCGTTGAAGCAGCTGCACAAAAGATCCGACTTCGCGGATCGGGTTTCGTATTTACGACCCTTCTGGCCAGTTTACGTTACTGGTTACTAGGTGATTGTGTAGTAACTCCTCCCTCTATCTCAGGAGCGACGCTCTTCTAGTCCTCGTTTAGGAGTAAGCGCATCCTCAGGTGTAATATCCTGACCTGTGTGAAGAAGACTTAAGACATTTTATAAGAAAAAATATATTCATGGTGTAGAGCTCCTACTTTTGACCACTCTGCCAAACTGCAGGTGAAAGAAAATCAGTGAATATCCACCGAGTTGAACGCCTACATAAACACTTTCATACAGTTTCACGAACGCGATTGCAACTGATGAGAGTGAAAAGATTGAAGCCACTTCTGTCAGTCTATCGCTTTTCCCACGCAGTTATTTTGAGTTCCTGTGAGGACGTGAACATGTTATTCATTTATGCATGGGAAATCAAACTCTATGGAAATCTAACACATTTCATACAATTTTAGTATTATTAGGCCTACAGTAGGCTATATGACTGGAATTAACAGGAATATGCAAATACTGTATAACTTTGAAAAACTGACTCCAGTTAACCTTATATCAGAATATTTAATGAAAGTAACTGATTAAAATATAAATATATATATATATATGTGTGTATATATATATATATATGTGTAAATATATATATATATAGCCTATATATTTGTTTATTTGTTTAGTTTTTTTAAGAAGCAATGTAAATTTCTTTGGAAACATTTAGAAACTCATGAATCGCTCCTCATCACAAAATAAAGAGCTCTCTAGCAGATGTCAGTACTCTGGTGACATCTAGTGGTACTTTTGAAGAATAAATTGATGTAATGCAGTGGCCTTAAAAGCATTTGGACACTTAAATCACACACAAAAATTGTGGGAAATGTCAGAATTTCATTGCATTTGATAAAACATTAAACTTTAAAATACCAAGTGACGTATGCACACAATTGATGCTGGACTTTTTTCTCAGAATTAGCTTTTTCTGAGAGATTTTACAATGACTTGAAACTGGTGTTGAAGTGATTTTTAGAAAATGTATGAAGTTTACATTTACATTTGGCAGACACTTTTATCCAAAGCAACTTACATTGCATTATCCTATACATTTGTATCAGAGTATGTGCAATCCCTGGGATCGAACCCATGACCTTGGCATTGCTAGTGCCACGCTCTAACCACTGAGCTATACAGGAAAGCTTAATGTATCATCAGTTGTTTAATCTATCATCATTTGAAACCATACAAACATCTGTAAAATGCCTACATGTTTTTCTTTAAAACAATGACACTAAGCAATTTAAAGTGTTAAACCATTTTTGGAGGCTATATTCTATAGACTGCGTCAGAAAACCTAGGTAGCTGTCTTGCTGCCTCGCTGTCTTATAAGAGAATGACTTGTACGGCAGCGTTTGTGCATAAAGGCACCTCACGAAACTGATTTCGGACAGACTTCTGAGGCAGCGTAACAGTTTAATGATCTACAGCAATATAGTGCGAGCTTTGGTGAAAACTAAAATATTAAATTATTACAGTAGTAATTTCTCGATAGAAATGATATCAAAATTGAAATATGTTGGTCAAAATCGTACATTTATACACAAACTGAGCAGCAAACGCAACTTTCGGACGCCATCTTTATTTTTCTAGCTCAACTGTCACAGAATGGAAGCACAGGATTGTGGGATATCAAAGGCAGCTAAGTATACATCCATGCATCCTTCAAAAATCGATCTGAGGAAGGTATCTCATGAGACAGGAAGTGAAGCTAACATTGGATTCGGACGTGCCTTGATGCCTTACTTCCTTGAAATGTGTCCTCAGAAGGCAGCATTTTCCAGTTTTCGGACGCAGCCATAGACTTATCATACTTTTTAATCATTCAAATTTGAATTACGTAATCTGTTACGTAAAAAGTAAGAATAGCAACTGTCATTTATCAATGTAGCCGAATTTGACCTATACACCATGGCTGCATCCGAAAACCTAGGCAGCTGACTTGTTGTCTCGATGCCTTATCAGGCAATGACTTGTAAGGCAGCGTTTGTGCATGAAGGTACCTCACAAAACTGATTTCAGACAGACTTCTAATGCAGCGTAACAGTTTAATGATCTACAGCAAAATAGAGCGAGCTTTAGTGAGAACTAAACAAATATTTAATTACTACAGTAGTAATTTCTTGCTAGAAATAACATCAAAAGTGGAAAATGTTGGTCAAATACATACATTTATACAAACTGGCCAGCAAATGCAACTTTCGGACGCCATCTTTATTTTTCTAGCTCAGCTGTCACAGAATGGAAAGCACAGGATTGTGGGATATCAAAAGCAGCGAAGGACACATCTATGCTGCCTTGAAAAATCGATCAGATGAAGGTATCTCAGGAAACAAGTAGTAAAGCTAACATTGGATTCGGACGTGCCTTGATGCCTTCCTACCTTGAAATGTGTCCTCCGAAGGCAGCATTTTCCAGTTTTTGGATACAGCCCGTGTCTACAGGCTGGCCGAGACATGTCGCATCACGCTGCGTGGTGCCGCATTCGGTGTAGACAGCATCGGTTGTACTTTCTGATTATAATGGGTTCTACCAAAGACTATAGATATAGGCTAGAAAGATGGTTCACTCCTATTATTAATGAATGTGAGAAACTGCAACACACAATATGCCGAAATACATTCCGCCTTCTAAGTAAAAGAGCCAATCTCTAATTGATAAAGTCATTGCATCACTGAAGCCGCAGTTAGAGACTCTGGTTCCCATAGAAACCTGAGACTCGCGCTTAGGACTGCACATGCACGCTGGCTCGTCTAGCCTGAAAAATAAGCCTTTTCAGTGCTATTTTAATATAAAAACAACATTTATGGGACAGATCATGTCAGATTATGTTGCTGTCAGATTTGACATCAAAGTACTGCAAGTGTGATTCCCCAAAGAACCTTTCAGTGAACCATTCCTATAAAAAGAACCATTTTTTAGTGCAAATAATTTTAATAACCTAAAGAACCTTTACCCATATAAATACCTTTTTTTCCAATGGACAGTTTCCATGGATGTTAAAGGTTCTTCATGGAACCATCAATGCCAATAAAGAACCTTATTTTTTAAGAGTGTATGGTGCTCCAAATCCCAACCCTTAAAACCTTTCAAATTGTAATCTTAAAGGACAATATATCTGAGTATGAATTAGTTCTGCCAAGGCCATTTGGGGACTGTCTGTGGCACGACCCAATCAGAGTCATTAGCCTGATGTTCCAGATGAGCAGAGACAAGAATGATAAGAATATCATCCCATTACTGAGTCCATTAGGAGAGCCAGAGGAAGGAGAAGATCCATGCCTTCTGCAGTCAAATTTCATTCACCACCAGCGCACAGAGATAATTAGTCGACAGATGAGACAAACCACTCATATAAACAAGCAGGACGCACACACGACACATCCTCAGAGATCCAACTCATTATACTGGATGACTCTTGCTGTTAAGTAGCTGCTCCCTTGTGTTTTATTTGTATTATTTGTAGACTGAGCCCACG
>RJVU01014363.1:779637-796389 GCA_003731715.1 Anabarilius grahami | reverse complement strand
TAAGAAACTCAAGTGCTATGCTCTGACTGAGATATAGCAATAACATCCTACAAAGGAAAAGACCAGACAAAGAACACACACAAGGGCTTAAAGGGAAACATTAACAAGATAACGAGACACAGCTGAACATAATCAAAACAATCATGAGCACAGACAAAGGACACTGGGAAAGGGCACAGGAGTCGAGAGGAGTGCCCTCTGGTGGATGTATGGACAGTGCTGGGTAGTAACTGATTATATGTAATCTGGATTACGTAAACAGATTCCAAAAGTTATATTACATTTTAAAATACTCATATTCAGACTACAATGACTTTTTATTGATTACATGATTAATTCGTCATCACAAAATGGCAGTATAATTTTCAGAATTCATTGATCCTCCATAATTATTATTATTATTTTTTTATCTTTTTAAATAGTCCTTAAAAAAAAAAAAAAACGATTATGTTCAGAAAGTCTTCCAGTTTTATGGAATTGCACATACAGATCGACCACTAGTCAGGGGACAAAATTACATGGAAAACTAAGAGGTCACACAGCATAAACAAATAAATATTTCATTCATTTTTCTTTCTCTTTGTATTTTTTATATGGTACAAGTCAAACCTATGTCATTAACAAGTTAGGTCAAAAGTAATCTAAAAGTAATCAAAAAGTAGTTTGATTATATTACCTAAAAATGTGTAATGTAATAGATTACATTTCTAACTACAATTTTTATCATGTAATTTGCATTCAGTAATAGACTACAATTTTAAAGTAATCTACCCAGCACTGTATGTGGATAGATAGATAGATAGATAGATAGATAGATAGATAGATAGATAGATAGATAGATAGATAGATAGATAGATAGAATTTTTGCGTTCCTCTGTTTGAATTTATAATTGTACATATATTTGTGACAGGAAACAGTACCAAGATACAATCGTCTGCTATAAAAATGTTATTTTTAATGAATTAAGGGTTTGTTAAATTAGCAAACACCTCTGAAATTCAAATAAAAGTCTGTGCAAGCTTCAATTATTTCATCATATTAAATGTTTAAATCGTAGATTTTTCAGTTTCCGTTTATGATGTCATTGAAATTACTTTGTACTTTGTAAAGAAGTTTGTTGTAGTACAATATTATGGCTTAAATTGAAATACATTTCTGCTCTGGTTTATAGCAGGTGTATACAGTGATTAATAATTAATCTGAAGGTTTTCTTCGATAGAGACCGATTATATATATATATATAATTTCTAATATACACATTATATGTGCACTACTGGTCAAAAGTTTGGAATAATTAAGATTTTTATGTTTTTAAAATTCTATTATGCTCACCAAAGCTGCATTTACTTGATCAAAATTACAATAAAACAGTAATACTTGGGTTTTCATGTCTTATGGGGGCATTCCATAGACATAATGATTTTTGTATTGTACAAAATATTCTATCCCCTAACCCCAACCCTATTTAAACCTACCCATCACAGAAAACTTTCTACATTTTTACATTTTCAAAAAATATCACGTAGTATGATTAATAAACTGTTTTCCTCATGGGAACCAAAAAATGTCCACAAAAGGACAAGTATAAGGATTTTGGATATTGCTATCTTTGTGGTAATACTTACAGTGTGCACAAGATGGCGTCCAACATTGAGAGATGCTTGTTAGGACTATAACTTTTTCCATTAATGTTGATATACTGTACTGTTTGTAAATAGTGGTTTGTGTAGACAGTTCTACACTCAGGAGTTAGTAAAGAAAAGACAACGACAAAAAAGGTAGTTTAGATGGTAGTTGCTTTTTTTTTAGTACATTTGCTCAAAACTTCCCCACTGCTTATGAAAGTGACCCAAACCTGACCCAAACCCCTGTCCCAAACCTAAGGGATAGAAGGAGGATATCTGAACACCTCCCACATTCTAAGTTAATTAAGGCCTGCAGTCTTACCACTATTGTGTTGCATTCTTTCCCTGAGCAGACTAGAGAGGCAGAGGTCAAGGTAATAAGTGAAAAGCAATTCTTATGTGGAAGAGATATTTTTAAGGGTACAGTAGCACCCAGCCACTCAGTCAGAGTTCAATGACCTCTAACTGTGAGGAGTTGACTGCATTCAGTAGACTGCTGACAGCACTCTGAGAGCATGCTTTATTTAGATTTTCACTGACCCACTGTATCTTTCAGGCAAATGCTCGACATCACTTAAAATAGGCTTGTCGCAAAGAGCATTTCATGAAAAGAAAGACAGAAGAACATTGCCTTCTTATTGAAAAGAAACTATTCTAGGAATAGCTGATGGAAAGGGCTGACCACATAAAACTGAAATGACCCTGACAAGAAATAGACCAAAAAGGCCAGCTATATCACTCCTCCAAGCCTCCAGAACTAAAGATTTGGCAGGATAAAAGCATGACTGTAATTTTCCATGGAGAATTACTGTACATATTTTTTTTTTGTCTGAAAATATGTCTGTGTTATAATCCTCAGAACATCTGGTTTAAGTAATCCTTTTGCAATGTAGACTAAAATATTTTTGGAAGTGTAAGTATTTGAATGTCTTGGATCACCCTTGGAAATTATGGATGAAAGCTCTTGTTTTTTTTAGTTTTTTTTAAAGCAATTATTGTCAGTTTAGCTTCAAAAAAGAGGCTTTGGACTGGATCAGATACCAAATTAAAGCTTAATTTCCGTCTGTGCTAGGGTACTGCTTTTTGTGCTCAATTTAAAGAAGTTTTGAACATTTGTAAGCTGATGCAGGAATGAGAGTGAAATAAAAGAACAGAGCCGACCAATTGAATCACTATGTCACTTTGTTACCTCAAAGGCTTAAGATCACAGAACACAGAACACTTTTTCTTTTTTTCATTTGTCTTATTGTACCCAAGGGACGCTTTATTCACTGGTGAATGTATTTCAGAGTCATTTCAATGCATTAAATGCCTGGTTCAAACACACAACTGCTCATTGTAAGAATAGGTATATATTAACCTACAGAAGGTACAACGCAGGCCTTCACCAAAGCTTGGTATCTTGGTTTTGTATGGAAGAAAAAAAATGTAGATATTCATAACAGCTGACACGATATCTGCTCACTTTACAATATAAAAACGTATATGAGTAAAAAGTAAAGTGTTTGGACATTGATTTCATTTGAAAGGTGACATTTTCAGGTGTTTATGTATCAGAGCTGACAAAGATGAAGATCAAGCCCATACTCAAGAGTTGAGCCCTGTTGACAGCTTAATGGCACATCATTTAAATGAGTGCATAAAATGTGCTGTAGTTGCTTTGTTGCCTGTAGATTGAGTCTATTACCAAGAGATTTCAATTATAGCTAAGTGCCCCTTTCCTCTCAATGAGCCTCTGTTTAAACTCTTTCACAATGTTCGGTTTTGTTCTGCATTCACAACCATTGTATCCCATTACAGGGTTCAAATGCACCCTGCTCTTTCATTTATTTTTTTAAGCATAAACTTTGCTTAGTTTATTTTTGTTTTATTTATGTGGTGCGTTAAATCTGAAAAGCTATTCATGAACCACCAGCTGAAGAAGAAAAAAAAAAAGAAGTTAGCAGAATTATTATGAGGCAGATTTGAACGAACCAAGAGACAAAGAAAGCCCCAGCTATCCAAAATATATGACAGTGCCTCATATGACTGCAACATATAGGCTACTGATAACATAATATGTATAGCCTTTGTTGTGGCAACACGCTGTGACAAGTGAAAATCTTGGATTTGTTGCTACAACGAAGGTTTGTGATGTTAGTTGTGGCAACGTAATGGATCAGTTGTTGTGTGTTGATAATCATTTGATAATTTTGATTTTTTACATTGGCTAAAAATCGCAAAACTAATTTAAATGTTATATCAACAGGTAAGGAATGCAACTTTTTATCCTATATTTCGCAATTCGGACTTTTTTTCTCATAATTGTGTCATATTTACTCGCAATTCTAAATTTATATCATGCAGTTGCGAGTTTGTATCTCACAATTCTTAGAACTGAAGTCAGAATTGCTAAATATAGGCTAAACTTTGCAAAAATAAGTCAGAATTGCAAGCAAAAAGGTCGGAATTGCGAGACATATAAATGAGATATGACTATAATTCGCAATTGCAAATTTATATCTCACAGTTCTGTAAACTCACAATTGTGATAGAAAAATGTAAATTGTGAGATAAAAAGGCGCAATTATCTTTTAATTTTTATTTAATTTTTTTTTATTCAGTGGCGGAAACAAGCTCCCATATGGCTTCCATTTCCAAAAGCGGAAATAAGACCAGTGGAGACAACGGGAGAATCATTACCTGTATGGCCGAAGAAACTGGAAACGTGTGAAGCCACAANATAAAGTCCAGGCCTGGTCCTCTCTCGTCCGTTCACTGTCGTCGCTCCTCCTTTTATGCCTCCGGAGCTCCTCCGTGAGGGACTCGAGGCCGGTGCGCCTCACAGGTGACGATCATTAACACTCGCGTCACCGGCCTCGCGCCGTTCCCTCACGGCTCTCGCCCGCCCTGCTCGCCACACTCCCATATGGCTTCCATTTCCAAAAGCGGAAATAAGACCAGTGGAGACAACGGGAGAATCATTACCTGTATGGCCGAAGAAACTGGAAACGTGTGAAGCCACAAGACACTAAACACAAATGTAAACAGGCATACACAAGGTGGAAAGATCCTGAGATATAAGTTGCTTCTGTTTTGTTGGACAGGTAAGTGAATGAGTTATTGCGTAGACTAACAGTGTAATTTAAATGGTAGTAAACACCATTGTGAAGTAAAGTACACAAAGAACAGCAATTTTAATGCTAGCTAAAGAACTGGGTGCCTGTCCAAATACCCACACTTGCGGTCTTTGCTTTTGACCACTTGTCTAATACATGACTTCCGGAATTAGGCCAAAGTGGTCAAATGGGTGTGAAGACCGCAAGTGTTTTAAGACTTTCATTTACTCAATGGGACACACTTAACCAGTGCATTATTGTGGTGCTTCATTTGCAAATGTTTTACAAAATAATAATCCCTGCAGTCTCCACACTACTAAAATGTGCAACACTTTACATTTTACAACCAAATTATATGTATTATATAGTGACACAACGTTGCAGGTGGTGACACACATTATAATGACAACATGGAAAATTTATACATCATTACATTCATGCTACACAAATTCATACTATATAGAATGTACTTTTTACCACTTGCAAATTAAGTACTTATTCAAAATAAGTACCAACTCAAGAGAGCATGCGATTTAAGGCACAACCATTGTGTGGATTTAGTGTGTGTTAAGAGTACTGTGCTTAGGCATTTTTCAGAGCTGGAACAGTCTTGCGCACTTACTTCCTGTTGCATGCACAGGGTTTCAAGTGGCCAAGACTGCAAGTGTACACTTAATGCAGACTAAATCTACATCTCTAATACTGCTTCGAAGTGTCATGTCTAGGAAAACTTTCTAGTGTATGTTAAATTAATTAGATGTTACATATAATTTGGTTGTAAAATGTGGACTTGCACATTTTATTGGTGCAGAGATGCAGATATTATATGTATTTATAAAACGCTTGCAAATGAAGCACCTCAATCACGCACTGGTGTCCCATTGAGTAAACAAAAGTCTTAGAACACTTGCGGTCTTCGTGCCCACTTGAACACTTCAAACCACACTCTGGAAGTATGTCATGAAAGCAGACAAGTGGTTTAGTGCAAAGACTGCAAATGCACTCAAAAAAATAGCTCTTTGGCTGAACATGATTCAATCATGGACAGTGGTTCCACGTGACCGAAACAAGTAAAAACCAAATAGAATCAACCGTGTACAACTAACTAGAATCATTGATGTTCATTTAACTTGATTGAATGGTTTTAGTTTAACTTAAATAAATGGTTTTAATTTAAATAATGCTTCCTGTTTAGCCCTGTGATTGACATAAACTAAATATAACTTTTCTTTATACATGTGATATTGGGTGTTGACAGCCCAGAAATGAAATCAGTTTCACCCGGAACATTACCATAGTGGTGGCTTTATTATTAAAGCATTATGAATTTCTGTTCCTCAACCCAATCACAAGCTCCACACTTTACCACAATGGTAATCCCCAAAACACAAACATAACAGAAACTTTTAAATACCAACAATAATAAATATAAAAATAAAAATAATAGAACATTAAACATTAACAAGTCTCCCATTTTCTCATCTTGCTAAAATAGCACTTTATTTAAACATTTACTCTCCCAATTTAGGCAATTTGCAAAGCATGATGGGAAGTGAAAGTCCTGTTTGATTGGGTTACTTGATTGAAACATGTTATTTCAAAATGAAAACATCAAGTTAAGTCAAAGAGTATCAGTTGCAAGGCAATTTAACATGAAGCAATGACAATTGAACCAGAAACCTGATACCATGGTCTTAAATCAAAATAAATTGTTTAAATAAAGTTTACTAACAACATAGAATAATATTAGCCATTTAACACCTTTCATTGTTTAAATTGATATCAAATACCACAAAAAATATGAGCCCTATAACAAATTTCACATTTAACTCCATCGTTATATACTGGCGGGAAGCAACTTCAAATTATGGGTCTTTTCTTTATCATGAGGTCTGATCCTGTCGATTCAACATCAGTATCAGAGGTAAAGACTACACTGCAAAAAAAAATTCTAAACAAGTATTATTTTCCTTTATTAAGTATTAAGGGATAGTTCACCCAAAAAATGAAAATTTGATGTTTATTTGCTTACCCCCAGGGCATCCAAGATGTAGGTGACTTTGTTTCTTCAGTAGAACACAAATGATGATTTTTAACTCCAACCATTGCGGTCTGTCAGCCGTATAATGAATGTCAATGGGAACTCCATCTATAAGAGTCAAATAAAACATGCACAGACAAATCCAAATTAAACCCTGTGGCTTGTGATGACACATTGATGTCCTAAGACACGAAACGATCAGTTTGTGCGAGGTCTGAAAACGCGCTCTGATGCCGGAAGTGATCGCTCGCACTCATTGACATATACACGCGACATCGAAGCGCGTTTTCAGACCTCACCAACCGGATGCTCAAGGCAGTTGGACATAGTGGTGTATTAGGCCGTGTGTCCACCAAAGCGTTTTTTTCCAGCAGCTAGCGTACTTTTCCAATTGTTTTCAATGGGAGCACTGCGTTTTTTAAACGGCAGGAGCGTAATGAGGCGCTGAGCGTCTTTTTCACACTCAAGCGCTGAGAGCTCGCGTTTTTTACTGGTCGCCTCGAGTTGAAGAATGTTCAACTTTGAGTAAAACGCTGTGCTCATCATTGTCACTTTTTAGCCAGCCGTCCAATCAGAGTGGAGGAGGGGCAGGACAAATACAACACCGGTCAACTGTCACAACATTCTTGCTGTACAACAACATCAACAAGCAGAGAACGGAACAAAATGGAGGATTTAATATTGCTGGTCTCCGAACATACATAGCAAGTATTCCACATTGTGTCGACATTTTTAGTCTGAAACAAATTACCTGCAAAATCAGTTATAAGTAACAGTGCCGCGGATATTCCGTATCATAGCAACAAAGCGTCTCAACTGAAAACAAAAATACTGTGCAGCTGAAGTGCTCTCAAGCACTCACAGATAGGAGTTTCAAGCAGAGTGCCTAGCGTTTTCAGCTGGCTAAAAACGCTTTGGTGGATACACGGCCTTAGAGGTAAAAAATGATATAAACTGTTCGGTTTATCGTACAAACTGATCGTTTCGTGTCTTAGGACATCAATGTGTCGTCACGGGCCGCAGGGTTTAATTTGGATTTGTCTGTGCATGTTTTTTTTTACTCTTATAGATGGAGTTCCCATAGACATGCATTAAACGACTGACAGACGGCAACAGTTGGAGTAAAAAATCATCATTTGTGTTCTACTGAAGAAACAAAGTCACCTACATCTTGGATGCCCTGGTGGTAAGCAGATAAACATCAAATTTTAATTTTTGGGTGAACTATCCCTTTAAGTTTTTCTTTTAGGTATAAACTCTTTTTTTAAGAAAACAATACTTAATACCTTAAGCAATTTTGTAGTAATTTTGTAAAAGTAAATATAAAAAAAATATATAGAGAAATAAAATCAAAGAAAGCCCTGGAGAAACTCCAGGGCTGGAAGAGGAGCATAAAGAATGTGGCAAGTTGGAGCAAGTCAAAGTGGTTGTGGAGCTAATAGGGGATGGTGTGATTCTGCATTCACACCATGACATAATTAGGCTCCGTGTGCTTTCGAATCATTCTCGCGGTACTCTGATGCCATACACTGCACAGCTGCACTTCAAGTCCAACACACATTAAATCTGCAGTGGTCAGGTGGTACAGCGGCCATGTGGTACAAGTCGTTGCTCTCAGAAAATAACGAGTTTACATGTTGTAATTAAAAGTTCTTCAAGCATGTGAATGCTTTGGTTACACTTTATTTGGTTACACTTTATTTTAAGGTGTCTTTGTTTCACTGCAATTATACATTTAAGTACTGAGTAATATTAAGTAACTACATGTACTTACTGTATATGGATTAGGATTAGGGTTTGGTTTGGTTTGGTTTAGGGTTAGTTGCATGTAATTGTGCATAATTTACTTGTATTAATATAGAAACTTTGTGTAACATATGTAACAATGACACTAAAATAAAGTGTTACCCTTTATTTTAAGGTGTCAGTATTACAGTGTAATTATACATTTAAGTACTGAGTAATAATAATTAACTGCATGTACTTACTATAGGTTTAGGGTTAGGGTGAGGGTTTGGTTTAGGGTTAATTGCATGTAATTATGCATAATTTCTAGTTATTACTACAGTAACTACATGTAACGTGTGTAACAATGACACTGTAAAATAAAGTGTTACCAATGCTTTTTATTCAGAATCGTTATGGTAATTACGACTTGGCATGAACGCACCTTGACATACCAGTTTCCAAGAAAAAAAGAAATCCCAGAGCTAAAATAAACTAGTCATTAGTCTAGAAATTCAGAGCTTCTCTGAAGTAATGCCAAAAATGAAATTTCCCAACAATGTTTTCTAAATATCAGTACTCTTGGAACGCCTCTGACTGACCAGTCAACTTAAAAGACTTTTTAACTGTCAAAAATATTCTTCTCATTTTGGTATAACCAATGCCATTCAAAACATCCAGTACTTCTGATATAACTGATTCCATTTCCATAAATGTGACACGCAAAATCAGAACCACTTAGTGTAAATACCGTCAAAAAGCTAAAAGCAACATAATGATGCAAAGCTCTATTCTGATTCGTCGAAAGAATTCCATAGCTTTAAATCATTAAATAAAGTGTATTGACTCAGCTTAGCAGACTCAGACTCTTATAATAGATGATTGAGAAAACCGAAAGCTCTGGATTTAATCGTGATGCTTTTCTGCTGAGCACTGACCAAGAAAGCATGAACACATCAATCCTTGTTCTAATTCAGTCAATAAGACCCATTCTTCTGGCCCACGCCGGCCTGCTGTCAGCTCACATACCCCTGATTCAGTGTACTTTATTAATATAATGTAATAAAAGTGAGCAATATCCAACAAAGCATTATTAAGGTTCCTTCATTACCATAGACAAAGAGGAACGCATCCTTTATGAGCAAGCAGACTAATAAATCTAATGCAGGAGAGTAAATATTCTCTCCCTGCACTATATGACTTTTCAGGAGATGGAGATGGAGAGACCCAGGGTGAAAATTGTCCCACATTTGTTTATTCATTTATAAAAAGAAAGAATGATGCTTAGTGGTCACAGACATATAAAGCCAATTCTATTAAAATGGTAGGCCTATTTGTTGTTTTCTCAATTATAGATCCTATTATCAAGAGAATAGGATGCTTATTTAGAAAGTATGAATTTTAATTGATGTCTTCCAATTCTCTCCCCTTACAGCACTTGCAATTATGAGTTTATAATTACGGAGACCCCGGACATGACATGCAGGAAAAAAATAGTAGGCTAAATCGTGCGCACAATTTACTAATTCGTTCCCTCGATTTACTAAAACGTGAGCACGATACTAAAACTTCTCACTGCTAATTCATTTCAAGTTTACCACATTGATAAATACCATGGAAAGGATCGTTTTCTTGATCAGCATTTGTGTATTTTTATTTTTAATAATTTATATTTATTTTATAGCTAAACATCTTTAAAGCAAGGTTGATTTTCTTAAGAAAAAAAAAATATATATATATATTATTTTTTTTTCACTTTTCTCTTCATTAGTTATTTTTTGCATTATTTACAAACCTTTTAAACCCAATCACGACAGTCTGAACAATTACCAATTCACCTGATATTCACCGAATTCACCGATTGTGGACTGTTTCAAAACAGTTTAATTTGGATATTCTATAAACTTTTCACTTTTATTATGCCCAGGGTTGCCAAGTTTTCATAACAAAACTTGCCCAATTGCTACTCAAAACTATAGCCCAAAACTAGCCCAATCGCGTTTCATGGGAGGTCCCACAATAAAAATCGCGTTCCGGGGGGTAAAATTAGCATTTTTGGTGGGGCACCTCAGGCATTCCAGGGGCTAATTATCATGTTATTTGGGGTCGCTTCAACCCGTGGACATGAAAAACAACCCGCGGCAACAGTGTAAAAGCAGCCCAATTCAGCGGGAAAACCGCAGACTTGGCAACACTGATTATGTCCCAACTATTTTGGAGTGTGTTGCAGCCATCAAAATCAAAATTTGTTTATATTTACACAACACAATTATTTTGGTCAGTGAAAACATTGGAAATATTTTCTTTGTACTTTTGTTAATTAAATAAAAGTTAAGAGAATTAACAAATCACAGATTCTTTATTTTATTGCATTTCACACGTCCCAACTTTTCTGGAAATGGGGTTTGTATGCTATCATTGTATGTATTTATCAATGTCTTTACAGTTTTTAATGGTTTTAATTGTAGTTAACAATAACAACACTTATTAACCAATAAACCAGCCACTGCTGTATAAACAGAGAACTAAACCTTTAAAGCAATGCAGTAATGAAACTTGACTATAACACATGAGCCTCAAACCACAAGCTCTCATATTAAAACAGCTGTAACATGCTGTTATTATTCAGTAAAGAGCTTTAGTAGTTGTGCTGACCCACAGTATATTCTGAGTAAATAGGCACATACCACACAGTGTTTTTTTTTTTTATTTTCAGACTGTGAAGAAAAAAAAAAAGAGCGTCCATTAGTTTTTAACAGGAATAACCAGATGACCAGCAGAAAGGTGAAAGGACTTTTACAGGTGCACTAATGTGCACATTTCCTTCCATATTTCCAGTAAAATATCTTGGAGCATCAGCCATAAATCAGCCCTGCACTCAATACTGTGCATATTGTCCATAACAAAGCATCTGGACAAACAGCAGTGAGCTCAGAGAGCCTGAGGGTTGCTGGCATCTGTGGTGTGTGTCTGGTCACAGTAGACTGACTGCCAGACATTTGAAACTGTGATTAGGTTTGTGTGTGTGTGTGTGATTTTGTATATATGGTTTATGAGGACACAAATGTGTATAATAACATGGGTATTACAAAGTATACTTCCTGTGTCCTCGTAAACCAAATGGCTTAAAAAACATACTAAATGGTGTTTTTTTTTAATTAAAAAAATGCAGACAGTTTCCTGTGATAGGTAGGTTTAGGGGTAGGGGGATAGAATGTACAGTTTGTACAGTATAAAAACCATTATGTCTATGGAGAGTCCCCGTAAAATCATATATACAAGTATGTGTGTGTGTGTGTGTGTGTGTGTGTGTTTATAACACTGAAACTTTTGGGGTTTAAGAAGTTGGAATCAGTATTATTTTTAAATCAGTATTTCTAGTAAAATAAATATATAAACATTCTGAAAACAAGATCAATTTATACAATGTACAATGTTGCTTTACTTAAAATTAACAACATAAGATCACAAGTCTTTGGGTTTTAGAGCATATGTCATGATTAATGAATATATAATTTACTTTATTTTTGTCTATTGGCTTTTTCTTTCTTTTTCCACAAAATTAAACCAAAATAGGTTTTTGTTACAATGCAGTGGTAGCAGCGAATGAAGAAGATGAACAAATAACTGTCTTTATTAAACCTGTGTTGACCAGTGGCGACAAAGGAGACTTGAGGCTGGGTGGGATCAGTGGGGATTTTAGACTCTGGGAGCAGACATTTTCCTATTCATCAAATATTTCAATGGTGGACCAAGTTCAGTTCACTTCAGTGGCGGGAGGATGAGCGGGACTACATGCCCTCAGACTCCACAAACAGACCCTCAGTGACGGACGTTGGTGCTGGCTCTCATACCTTGTCAAGATGGACTTGGGCTCCGAGACTCCACCTCGGCCCACCTGCATAGGCTCCATGCTCCCTCAGCTCCACCGTGGTCCATCCGAAGATGGCCTCTGGCATTTGCTCTGGCTTCACTGTGGGTGCAGGCTCAGAGTCGGAGTCAAACGGCTGGTAAATCCATAGCAGCTGGCCGGTTGTTTTGTTACAATGCTGTGGTAGCAGCGCAACAACAAGACAAAGAAGATATAAATAACAATCTTTATTAAATATAAACACTCTGAAAAACACTACAATAATCACAGAAAATAATCACATCCTATACCTATACAAACTAGAGAGTAATGAGTAACCAAAGAAACTAAACAGAGCAGTGAAACAGGAACTAAAGGAAACTGAGCAGAATGTCAAACCAAACATAACTGTTACATTTAAAAAAAAAAAAATGTTTTATAGGAAGACAGATAAATAGCTAGGTAGTTAAATTGTGAGGTAGATAGTGAGCAGAGTTGGGGAGTAACAAAATACTTTTAACTTAGTTATGTATTTAAATTACATATAAAAAATCTAAAAAAGTTTGTAACTGTAGTTCATTACAACAGTTACATTTTAAATGGGTGGTTATCAAATTACAGTTACATCCAAAAAGTATTTTAGATTACCAAAGTGATGACTTGAATTTTAATGTAATATAATCATTAATACTGTGACGGGCAATTAATGGCAATTGCTGATTCTCAAACTCTGCAAAAGCATAAGTTTCATACCCCTTGAAGAATATGCAACATTTAAATAATTTTAACAAAATAAGAGGGATCATAAAAAAGGCAAGTTATTTTTTATTTAGTCCTGAATAAGCTATTTCACATAACAGATGTTTACATATACTCCACAAGACAAAATGACTGAATTTTTAAAAATTGCTCTATTCAAAAATGTACATAGCTACACTTGAATCTTAACTGTCCTGTCATTCATTACCTGGATGATCCACGATTGTTTTCATGTTTTGCGATTTGAGTCCCTTGTAATTGTAAAAAAGAAAAAAGAAAAAAAAAGGTAATTACGACTTTTTATCTTACAAATGTTTTTTATCTTCTCAGAATTGCAGGATTTTAACTCACAATTGCATTTTATAAAGTCAGAATTAGGAGATATATATGGAGCCCCGCACATGACACGCAAGAAAATTTTTTTAATTGTGCGCACGATTTACTATTTCGTTCCATGATTTATAAATCGAGGGAACGAATTAGTACACTGTGCGCACGATTTAGCCTACTATTTTTTTCCTGCATGTCATGTCCGGGGCTCCGTAATTATAAACTCATAATTGCAAGTTAGGCTACTTGTTTTTTCCCGCAATTGCGAGTTCATATCTCAGAATTCTGACTCCTTTTCTCAATATTGCGAATTTATATCTCACAATTTTATAACTTTATATTACACAATTCTGAGAAAAAAAGTCAGAATTGTGAGATAAAAACTAGCAATTACATTTTTTTGTATTACATACTTATTAGTATTCCAAAGTATTCTAAAATATTTAGATTAAGTTACAAAACTTGGGTAATATAATGAAATACAAATTACAAATTACTTTTTAAAACATGTATTTTGTAATCTGTAGTGAAATACATTTTAAAAGTAACCTACCCAGCCTTGATAGTGAGGTAGATAGATAGCATGCAGAGATATGCTCCACCGAAGCTGCTGGAGAGCGAGAGAAGCCCAAATGTGTCTTAACATGCACAGCAGCTGGTGAATCAACCTCTGAAATGCATTTTATTGAATTGTAAGTGGCTATGCAGCATGAAAGAAATAAGAGAAAAGGGATTGCTAACCTTTATTTTGTATGCCCTAACATTTCTTTCCCCAGGCTTTTTCTTCATGTTTTCTGTTTGTCAGATAATTATTGTTTTAAAAGTGGGTTTTAAGTAATGAAATATTTCATGCAATTCTCAGAAGAATACAACCCACAGAGCAGAAAGGAAATGACGGGAGAGAGTGAGAAAAATAGTTGCTGTATACCAAATCTCTCTCCAGAGATCCACAATGCACTTCTGTTAACTGGAGTGTTCTTGTGTCACGTCAAACAGGCATTTATGAGTAAGACAACAAGACAGACCCAGAGGGGCAGTAGACAGAAGTGGTACTGTATAAACAGGGTGTGCCAGTTCATTGGGTGTGTTCTTTTTTCATAGCACTGATGCTTTTGGGGTTATAGAAGTTGCAACTTCAAAGTTTTTAGTTTTTTTTCAAGAATCCTCAGACGTCAGTGATTGCTAGATCAGGATGAGGAGGATGACCTTTGTTCCTTGGCTTCCTGACATTTGCACATTAGCTAAACTGTTTTATTTCTTTCATTGTTTATTTGTTGTTAATGCCCTCCTTGGATTTCACATTCAGCACAGCTAAGCCTGTGAATACAATGGGGAATGGATATTTAACCTATACTTACAAATGTCTGAATGTCATTGCATTAAAGGGATAGTTCACCTAAAACTAAAAATTCTGCCTTTATTTTACTCACCCTCATGTTGTTTCAAATGACATACTTTCATCTGTGGAACACACAGAGGACTCTAGGCCAGAAGACCCTATAGTATCTGCATAACAACACCCTAACAACCACCCGTTATACCTTACCAACCACAAAGTAACAACCCCATCCATCCACCCATTCAGTTCTTTCTATAAAATATCAGGTGTATAACCTAAATGTCACAATGCGAGTACAACAATCAGGAAATAACATCATGACTATCAGATGAGTTCAAAAAGAAATGAGGAAAGAGAATCAAGCATGATCTCAACACAAAATGCTTTCCAATTAATCTTTGTTAAAAAATAATTTGTAGGTATCAATCATTTCATTTCAAAACAACCATCAATCTCTCAAATCAGTTTTGCAACTGAGGCTGAATTATCAATCCTGTGAAGGGACATGCAGACTTAATCTGCATATTTGTCATCTCGATCTCAGTGTGAGGTCCAGATGTCCCTATTCATTTTGCGCTGGATTTGTGCAGAATGATGTTCTGCCAGAACTCATAAACAAGGTTAATATTCACAGACATATGAGCTACTGCAGTACATGATTGCTTCCAGTTTCCAAGCCCCTCATTGATCAATTTTCCTGTTGTCTTTACTGTGGTATCTGCATTAAGCAGAACAATAGCAAAATTCACACATGCCTTTTGTCAATCAGAATATAAAATATAACTTTAAATCTGAGTCAGCTGAATCATTCAAAAAATTTAAAATGCTGATTCGAGGAACGAAACAAGTGTCTTATACTCGTCCCACTCACACACAAAAACAGATTCAATATTCCTCAAAATAAATAATAGTACATAGGGTAATATTTAACACTGTATATTATGCAAACCTGCAGTAATTAAATAATAAGTGTACTGTATATTATTTGCATACTTCTGCACTATTATGATATATTTGTCATGATCACCAGTGAGAGTGCCCTATCAGCCACTAGAGGGCACTCCATCCCGGACTCTTATTCCCACTTGTTACATACACTACATATCCCATAACACACTGCCTGGACTCATCATCACATCATTACAACCAGCTGTTATGTATTATGTTATCAGTGTCTGTCTATTTATACCCTGTCTGTTTCTGTTCACATCCTGGAGTTTTCAGTTCACTTTGCCCGGTCTGTGTTGTTTCCTGTTCCCGTGTTTTGTTCTTGTTGTTTTATGGACTGTTTACCTGGCTTTGGACCCATGCTTGTATGTGGACTACGATTTTGGATTACCCTTTATTAAAATCACCTGCACTTGGATCTGTCTCTCGTCTCCGTGTGTGAGCCCGTGACAGAAAACTCCAGCAGCTTAAAGATCCAGCAGGATGGGGATCCGTATCACATCTCCGACTACTGTGAAGGAACGAATGGCTCGCCTGGAGAACTTAATCACCCTGAGGCAACAGGGCAATGAGGTGGGTGGCGTGGCACAAATGTTTTGGACCCTGGCGGTAGGGCTGGGATATAATGATGCCGCCTTAATGGACCTTTTGAATGGTTGCTTGGATAACTCGCTACCTCAGTGGGAGATGGATGGACTGGGAGACCTAGGCTTTTGGGGGTTCGTCCACTACCTCCAACGTCGGAGTAGGGGGGCCGTACCGTGTCAACCAGAACACGCTCCAACCCATGAGTTCGCTCCAGGCCGTGAATCCGTTCCAGAAGTCACAGAGGAGGGGGGCACTGAGTCTCTGCTTCACCCAGGTAAAGGGAGGAGGAGGAGAAGGAAGAGGGCTTCCGTCGTCCTTCAAGGCCCAGAGGCCGCTCCAGCCAGCGAGTCCGCTCCTGAACCCGCTCCAGCCAGTGAGTCCTCTACAGAGCCCTCTCCAGTCAGGGAGTCCGCTCCAGTCAGTGAGTCCACTCCAGAGCCCGCTTCAG
>RJVU01014363.1:744940-779604 GCA_003731715.1 Anabarilius grahami | reverse complement strand
TGTCATGATCACCAGTGAGAGTGCCCTATCAGCCACTAGAGGGCACTCCATCCCGGACTCTTATTCCCACTTGTTACATACACTACATATCCCATAACACACTGCCTGGACTCATCATCACATCATTACAACCAGCTGTTATGTATTATGTTATCAGTGTCTGTCTATTTATACCCTGTCTGTTTCTGTTCACATCCTGTAGTTTTCAGTTCACTTTGCCCGGTCTGTGTTGTTTCCTGTTCCCGTGTTTTGTTCTTGTTGTTTTATGGACTGTTTACCTGGCTTTGGACCCATGCTTGTATGTGGACTACGATTTTGGATTACCCTTTATTAAAATCACCTGCACTTGGATCTGTCTCTCGTCTCCGTGTGTGAGCCCGTGACAATATTGTAGTATAAATAGTGATTGTTAACACTTAAAGGTGCTAAAGAGGATGTTTTGTTTTATACATTTCTGCAATATTACTTGAAACTGTTTTTACTAACTGATAAAAGACTATTTATTAGGTGCACTGAAAAGAATATTATTAATATACATCTTCTGTGCACGAGGTAGGGCCTTAAAAACATCAGCCAATCGTTTACGCGATCATCGCGTAAACGATTGTCCCTCTTGTCAATCACTGCCATTACGTTCCTTGTGAGAGACGTGCGCGGATTGGCCCTCTGGCTTGTCAATCACTGCCATGACGTTCCTTGTGAGAGACGCGCGGCTGCGCGCTCCAGTAACTTTCCACACTCCACAGGCCCCGCATGCAATGTTTTTGTCAGGAGACAGGAGTAACAACTGCAGATTATGAGTTACCTGCGGTGAGTCCGACATAATGAATCCACTAAGTGTGTGCGCGGCTTTAAGTCGCGCACACACTTAACGATTGTAAGGCCGATTATGAATGTAAATTGATACTTATGACTGATCGCGCTCAAACTCGTCCAGTCAAAGGCAGTTGCGTTCAGTCTGCGATTACAGTCGGTGTTCAAATTCCATGAGAAAGTATATAAATCTGCTTCAGGAGCAGGAAACAATCGCTGTATGTTGAGCATAGTCTTAGAATGTTTTAGCTAGTCGTTAAATGTGTGCCTGGCTTAATAACACAGCGAATGCCGGTGGTAAACACTCGTGTTCCAATACTCGTGCACGAGTTTTGGGAGGCGTTCACTCGAAATGGAGGGGGGTTGTTCTTACGCATGCGCTCATTTCAAAAACTCAGTCAACGAAAAGATCCTCTGTACCACCTTTAAAAGAAAAAAAGGTAACGCTTTAGATTACAGCCCGGAAAGTACTGCATAATATATTATATAATAATATATAATATACTGCAGTATATAGTGCATAGTTAAAGTGCATAGTGTATAGTATGTTATTTGGGACACAACTAATATGTTAAATAATTCACTTCATGCATTTAATCTCACTTTATTTACCAATATCTTTTTGTAACCTTTATTAAAACTAATATGTTAAACAATACACTTTATGCATTTAATCTCACTTAATTTACCAATATCTTGCTGTAACCTTCATCAAAACTAATATATAATACACTTCATGCATTTAATCTCATTTTACTTACCAATATCTTGCTGTGACCTTCATCAAATTCAACCATAAATAACTGTTTGATTAACTATTAACTATTTGAAAATTATTGCAAATTATACTTTAGTTAATAATAATAACAACAGACATTTATTTAATTTTAGGCCTATTTCTGAAATAAGTTTTGTTATTTACTACTTACTACTATTGCTTCCTGTTCCCATTCAGTCAGTCATGTTCGACTTTATGTTGATACTGACATATTGGGGTCTCGCCTGGGAGACTAAGTGAGTCAATGAATATTGGCCAGTTAGATTTGCATGCCGAGCCACTCCTACCCGGACATATGGGTATATAAGGCCAGCTTGCACTCATTCATTCATACTTCGCTTCGGAGCGGAGCGGTTATGAACAGCGATAGCTCATTCCAGTCATCCTTCAACTGAAGTGGATTCCTGTTGCTTCTTCGCAAAGATACGAGTCCCCTCTGCTGTTACCTAACTCGCTGCCGCTTCTCATAGCAGAGCCATGGGGTCTGGTTAACATTTTGGGACACCTGAGGGTTGCAGTGGGAGCGCTTCCACAGGGCCAGTCCTCACGGACCTCCCATTCCTCTATTGTGCCATATGTCGTTAAGCTGCCGGATGATGGTGCAGATCCCTCTCGTGAGCAACCAGCGTAACATTTGATGCTCCAGATGAAGTTTAGATGTCAATAGCTACATCAGAGAGCAGGCTATTTTCCTCTGTGGGCATCCCCCTGTGGCATCTACATCAGCTCCGGTGCAAACCCGAGTCTCCAACCGGGCCTCCCCGTCGAACCCCCCACAGGAAGGCGACGCAGCCTGTCCAGGCCGCTGCTAAACCCCTGAAGAGTTAATTTAAGCAGCCCTGAGAAAAGAGCAGTTTGCTCAGACATCTGCAGAGCTGTGGGCTAGGCGACACCTAACATCTTCTACAATCTCCAGGTTTAGCCGGTTTCTTCCCATGTGTTGGGTACAAACAGGTAATGTGCGGGAAGGCTGGCTCGGTGTCTCGCTTGCAGCAACATTCCCCTCTAAGTGGGGGATATGAGTGCCTACGTTTCTCTTCAGGTGAGTTTGACTAGGCGACCCCTGAATCAAGTTCCTCCAGCATCCTTCGGCAGTCAGACGTGGTGGAGATCTCCGACGTCAGGCCCTGTATTCGTGTGCATGCCCGGTTGGTCAGCCCTTGTACTCGGCTAGATGCCTATATACTGTGATTCCCCCTTGGTAATCCCATATACTTTCCACAGTACAGTTTTCCTGTCGGTAAACCCGTGTCTTTGCCTGGGCAGCTCTGCTCTGCCCTGTCTCTGCATCAGATACAGTAGTAGTTCCTCCCTGGCTAGGTAGGACCTATCGCAGAGATCTTCCATATGTAGCTTTGTCCCATATACAGTGGTGGTCAGAATTATTGGCACCCTTGGTAAATATGATCAAAGATGACTATAAAAATAAATCTGCATTGTTTATCCTTTTGATCTTTAATTTATAAAATTAACAAAAATCTAACCTTTCATTAAGGGAAAATAATTGAAAGTGGGGGGAAAATCACATTATGAAAAAAAAAGTTTTTCTCCAAAACACGTTGGCCACAATTATTGGCACCGTTTTATTCAATACTTTTTGCAACCTCCTTTTGCCAAGATAACAGCTCTGAGTCATCTTCTATAATGCCTGATGAGTTTGGAGAACACCTGACAAGAGATCAGAGACCATTCCTTCATGCAGAATTTCTACAGATCCTTCAGATTCCCAGCTCCAAGTTGGTGCTTCTTCTCTTCAGTTTACCCCACTCATTTTCTTTAGGGTTCAGGTCAGGGGACTGGGATGGCCATGGCAGAAGCAGAATTTCTAGCAGAAGCAGTCAGGTTTTGATTTTTTTATCTGTTGATATTTGATAGAATCCATGATACCATGTCCAGGACCTCCAGCATAAAAATAGGCCCACAACATTAAAGATCCAGCAGTATATTAAACCGTGGGCATTGGGTACTTTTTATACATGTGTGCACCAAACCCATCTGGTGGGTTTGCTGCCAAAAAGCTCATTTTTTTGTTTCATCTGGCCATAGAAGCCGGTACCGTTTGAAGTTCTAGTCATGTTTGACAACTGAATATGCTGGAGATTGTTTCTGGATGAGAGCAGAATATTTTTCTTTAAACCCTCCCGAACAACTTGTGGGGATGTAGGTTCTGTTCGATAGTTTTTTTAGGCTTTCTGAGACTCAAGACTTATCTAATCTCTGCAGTTCTCCAGCTGTGATCCTTGGAGAGTCTTTGGCCACTCAAACTCTCCTCCTCACTTCACATTAGGACGATTTAGACACAGGTCCTCTTCCAGGCAGATTTGTAACATCTTTAGTTGATTGGAACTTCTTAATATTGTCCTGATAGTTGAAATGGGGATTTTCAATGCTTTAGCTATTTTCTTACAGTCACTTTCTATTTTAACAACAATCTTTTTTGCACATCAGAACTATACTCTTTGGTTTTATTTATTGTTATGAATGATTATGGGAATTTGGTCTTTGTGTTTCCTCGTGTTTATACTCCTGTGGAACAGGAAGTCATGGCTAGACAATTTCATGTTCATGATCACCCTGGTGTGTTAAATTTTTTTTAAATATGAATGGGAATATACTTCAGAGATATTTTACTTATAAAAAATTCTAGGGGTGCCAATAATAGTGTCCAACGTGTTTTGGAGATAAACATTTATTTCATAATGTGATTTTTCCCCCACTTTCAATTCTTTTCCTTCAATGAAAGGTTAGATTTTTGCTAATTTTATGAATTAAAGATCAAAAGGATAAACAATGCAGATTTATTTTTATAGTCATCTTTGATCATATTTACCAAGGGTGCCAATAATTCTGACCATATGTCAGTCCATATACAGGTCCTTCTCAAAAAATTAGCATATTGTGATAAAGTTCATTATTTTCCATAATGTAATGATAAAAATTAAACTTTCATATATTTTAGATTCATTGCACACCAACTGAAATATTTCAGGTCTTTTATTGTTTTAATACTGATGATTTTGGCATACAGCTCATGAAAACCCAAAATTCCTATCTCAAAAAATGAGCATATCATGAAAAGGCTCTCTAAACGAGCTATTAACCTACACTCTAAAAAATGCTGGGTTAAAAAAACCCAAGCTGGGTAAAATATGGACAAACCCAGCAGGTTGGGTTAAAAGGCACCTATTATGCCCTCTTTCGCATGATGTAATATAAGTCTTTGGTCTGGTCAAGTTTCAGCTTAAAATACCCCACAAATTTGCCCCTATTTGGGGGTGAGCAAAAACACGCCTTTTACTATATTACTATATTGCTGGCTAAAAAAATAAATCCAAAATTGGTTGAAAAAAATGGCTGGGTGAAAACAACCCAATCCCTGGTTTTGTCCATATTTAACCCAGCAGTTTTTAGAGTGTAATCATCTGAATCAACTAATTAACTCTAAACACCTGCAAAAGATTCCTGAGGCTTTTAAAAACTCCCAGCCTGGTTCATTACTCAAAACCGCAATCATGGGTAAGACTGCCGACCTGACTGCTGTCCAGAAGGCCATCATTGACACCCTCAAGCGAGAGGGTAAGACACAGAAAGAAATTTCTGAACGAATAGGCTGTTCCCAGAGTGCTGTATCAAGGCACCTCAGTGGGAAGTCTGTGGGAAGGAAAAAGTGTGGCAAAAAACGCTGCACAACGAGAAGAGGTGACCGGACCCTGAGGAAGATTGTGGAGAAGGACCGATTCCAGACCTTGGGGGACCTGCGGAAGCAGTGGACTGAGTCTGGAGTAGAAACATCCAGAGCCACCGTGCACTTTTGTGCACAGAGCCACTTTTAAACCAGAAACAGCGGCAGAAGCGCCTGACCTGGGCTACAGAGAAGCAGCACTGGACTGTTGCTCAGTGGTCCAAAGTCATTCGGAAATCAAGGTGCCAGAGTCTGGAGGAAGACTGGGGAGAAGGAAATGCCAAAATGCCTGAAGTCCAGTGTCAAGTTCCCACAGTCAGTGATGGTCTGGGGTGCCATGTCAGCTGCTGGTGTTGGTCCACTGTGTTTTATCAAGGGCAGGGTCAATGCAGCTAGCTATCAGGAGATTTTGGAGCACTTCATGCTTCCATCTGCTGAAAAGCTTTATGGAGATGAAGATTTCGTTTTTCAGCACGACCTGGCACCTGCTCACAGTGCCAAAACCACTGGTAAATGGTTTACTGACCATGGTATTACTGTGCTCAATTGGCCTGCCAACTCTCCTGACCTGAACCCCATAGAGAATCTGTGGGATATTGTGAAGAGAAAGTTGAGAGACGCAAGACCCAACACCTGGATGAGCTTAAGGCCGCTATCGAAGCATCCTGGGCCTCCATAACACCTCAGCAGTGCTACAGGCTGATTGCCCTTCATGCCACGCCGGATTGAAGCAGTCATTTCTGCAAAAGGATTCCCGACCAAGTATTGAGTGCATAACTGAACATAATTATTTGAAGGTTGACTTTTTTTGTATTAAAAACACTTTTCTTTTATTGGTCGGATGAAATATGCTAATTTTTTGAGATAGGAATTTTGGGTTTTCATGAGCTGTATGCCAAAATCATCAGTATTAAAACAATAAAAGACCTGAAATATTTCAGTTGGTGTGCAATGAATCTAAAATATATGAAAGTTTAATTTTTATCATTACATTATGGAAAATAATTAACTTTATCACAATATGCTAATTTTTTGAGAAGGACCTGTATGTATTCACCACATGTTACCACATGTTAGTGTGGTAACGTGCTAACCTGTTACATGTGGTAACCTGTTACCAGAGGGACGCTCTGTAGCGTCCCTCTTCATTGGACAGAGCACGCTTCCCCAATGTTAACAACACTGGTCATGGCTGAAAAATATGGGAATTGAGAACTGAAGCACTCTTCCTCATGAAATATCATGATAAGAGGAACAGCAGTTACAACCATCTCCAGGGTAAGCCCTGTCCCTTTCATCCCGTTGGTATGGAGGACTAATTTTCCTTGGGCTTACATGGGGTGCTGGGCAGGTTACAACTGTGTAGAGGGCAGCTGCCAAAAGGGCATGCTACAGCTTGCCAGCATCTCCGGCTCCGACACTCATAACACAGTTCAGACGTTCTTCTGCTATTCAGAATGGCAGCACAGTTGAAAGGTGCGTTCGTGTCATCCCCTCTATTTTATAGGTGAGATGTTTCCGTTAGCCTGATGCATATTCATTTCGCTTTTGATGTGAAGGACCATTCATCGATTAATTTGTCATTTTGCTTTTTTTCCAACAAATACACTACTCTTTCCTCACAACGTTTTCAATGTTTTATTCAGGGTTTTAATGTGTATGGGGTGTTAAAAATAGCTTTTTGACTGTATAATGGTATTTTTTAAAGCATCACATTGCATCAGTGGGTTCTTCTCTTTTCCTTTTTTCCTTTTTCTCAAGCTATTGTACTCATCATATTCTACCTGACAAAAAAAAAAAAAAAAACTCTTAATGAAAGTTTAATGGCCTTTTCATGAATATATTATTCATATCCGACTCCTGATTGACAGACAATTCCAAAAACACAGATGGTACATTTTTAAAAACACTTTTTATGTGCATTAATGAGCTGCCTGCTAATTGAGTTCTATGCTTAGCTAAACGTATCTTGTTTCATGTATGACGACACTCCCTGTACTATTATAATAATCGAGGGAAAAGTGTTTTGACTCTAAGAGTGTGTCGTTACATAATGTATGAGTCAAAGGGATTGCAGCAGAAGCTCAGAGGTGCTTTGAGAGTTATGAGTTCAAAGACAGTTTAGTTTCTATGGCCATTATTCAAAAGGGCAATCTCATTGTCAAGTGCTCCTGTGAAAACTATTAATATACTGGATCAAGCTCAAATGCTTACCATGATTTTACCAAATAGGACATGTTTCGAGATGAACATCCTTAGATTATCCTGGAATTATATTTCTGGGTCATTGACTAACAATAAAGTGAGGGGAAAATAAAAATCACTTTAAAATATAATGTAAGAAATGTACGTTTTGTATTTGTGTGAGCTTCATATGGTTTTGAAAAACTTTCAGGAAAAGATTCAAATTAATGACTCTAAAAATGCCATATAAATTAATCAAATATTTTCCTTACACACTAAATACATCTGTGTATACATATGAAATAAACCTGCATATACAGTGTATACATCTGAATCGTTATTATAAAAAAAATTCAAAAATATTTTTCAAGGTACAAGCCTTTTTTTTTCTTTTTACAAATATAATCATAAATATCATTACGCTTTTATGGATGAGATTTTATAAACTTAGGGTATGTTTATGCAACAATGATGTAGTAAATGTTTTTCCTTTGCGTTTTTGAAAAGTTTGGCAATGCTGTCAAAAGGATCCCCTTTCACACAGATCAGCAAAAATTATTAAAAACGCTGTATTATGCATGTTAGGCCAGTACTTGGTGATTTCACTTTGTAAAGAAACACTATGCGCCTATAGACTGAACACGTAATATGCAGTGCTGGGGAAAGCTACTTTGAAAAGTGATGCATTACAATATTGAGTTACTCCCTAAAAAAGTAACTAATTGTGTTACTTAGTTACTTTTTATGAAAAGTAATGCATTACATTACTTTCGCATTACTTTTTTTCTCACCTGGGCTTGTTTGTTTGTTTGATTTTTAATAACAACAACAAAGAAGTTATATTTTGGCAATTGTAAAGGTCCTTTCACACTAAGAGTGAAATGAATAAGCCTCATGCTGAACGAAATGTACACTGCTCAAAAAATAAATAAATTTAAAGGAACACTTTTTAATCAGAAAATAGAATCAAGTCAGTTAAACTCCTGGGATATTGATCTGGTCAGTTAGTCAGCAGAGGGGGTTGTTAATTCGTTTCAGCTGCTTTGGTGTTAATGAAACTAACAACAGGTGCACTAGATGGGCAACAATGAGACAACCCCCAAAACAGGGATGGTTTTACAGGTGGAGGCCACTGACATTTTTTTTTCCCTACTCATCTATTCTGACTGTTTTTCACTAGTTTTGCATTTGGCTTGGGTCAGTGTCACTACTGGCAGCATGCCTGGCGATACCTGGACCCTACAGAGTTTGCACAGGCAGTCCAACTCCTCCAGGATGGCACATCAATACGTGCCATTGCCAGAAGGTTTGCTGTGTCTCCAAGCACAGTCTCAAGAGCATGGAGGAGATTCCAGGAGACAGGCAGCTTCTCTAGGAGAGCTGGACAGGGCCATAGAAGGTCCTTAACCCATCAGCAGGACTGGTATCTGCTCCTGTGTGCAAGGAGGAACAGGATGAGCACTGCCAGAGCCCAACAAAATGACCTCCAGCAGGCCACTGGTGTGAATGTCCCTGACCAAACAATCAGAAACAGACTTCATGAGGGTGGCCTTAGGGCCCAATGTCCACTGCCCGGCACCGTGGAGCTTGATTGGCATTTGCCATTGAACACCAGAATTGGCAGGTCTGCCACTGGTGCCCTGTGCTTTTCACAGATGAGAGCAGGTTCACCCTGAGCACGTGACAGACGTGAAAGGGTCTGGAGAAGCCGTGGAGAACATTATGCTGCCTGTAACATTGTTACAGGCCTGACCTAAATCCAATAGAACACCTCTGGGACATTATGTTTCGGTCCATCCGACACGCGCCAGGTTGCACTTCAGACTGTCCAGGAGCTCAGTGATGCCCTGGTCCAGATCTGGGAGGAAATACACCAGGACACCATCCGTCGTCTCATTAGGAGCATGCCCCAATGTTGTCGGGCATGCATAAAAGCATGTGGGTGCCATACAAACTACTGAGTACCATTTTGAGTTGCTGCAATGAAATTTCAGCAAAATGAACTAGCCTGCTCCATCATTTTTTCACTTTGATTTCCGGGGTGTCTTTGAATTCAGTCCTCTGAAGTTTGATAATTTTCATTTCCATCAAACGATGTGGCATCCTTTCGTTCCTAACACATTACACAGTCCATATCAGTATAGATATCCAGCATGATATTTTCCCCATTGCCTTGTTATAAAAAGGTCTAATTGTCTGATATTTATACTGACCTTTGACACATAAGTACTCGTCTCTGTTATGTAATTTCTTGTATAATTTTTTTATTTTTCTTGCATGTTGGTTGTACCACATGACCTTGATTGTTCACACAAAAATGAAAATTTAGTCATCATTTTTTCACTTTCCAGGCCCATAAAAACGTTCTTTTGTGGAAAAGAGGAAATTTTGAAGAATGTACTGGTCACTCTTTTCCACACAGCAGCTAGAATGAATGGGGAGCTTTCAAACATTATAAAGGACTCAAAAGCCATTAGAGTAACTTAAAAGTCCATACGAGTTGTTCACTGTTTTCCAGTCGTTTATTATGAAACTTTTATGGTCCTTTTGAAGCTTGAAAGCTCCAGTTACCAGTCATTTTAATCACACAGAAAAATGACAACTACAATATACAATTACATTTTTCTTGTTTTGTGTTCTACAGAATAAAGAATGAGTAAAAATAGTTTGGAATTATATTAGAGTAAGTAAATAATGACAATTATCATGCACTAAATGCTTACAATGACAGACTTGCAGATATAACAACAATCCACCCACTAATTCACACTTGAAAATGTGATATATGATACCAAAATTACAAGGCACTGATGACACTTCACCCACATCCCCAACCTCACCCATGAGTGTTCAGAACTAGACTGTGAGATAAAGTCTGCTCTTTACTGCAGACTGTGTCTAACAGACATAGATTACGTTTGAAAAAAAAAACACAAATAGAGACTGCTGTCTGGCTTCCTGTCCGTTCTCCACTTCAGAGGCAAGACTGAACCCTATATTCATTATTCAAAGGCACTGCACAGATAATAACACATCTGCATTATGAACGGCGTGGAGAACAGTGACACAAACAGAAGATGATATGAGAGGTAATGGTAGAGTAAATGAAGTATGGGTGACATAGTGTTGTTTATATTTTTGAAGCGTGTGTATGTGATTTTGTGTGCTTCAAAAATACAAAGTTGTTGGAAAACCCGGACTATTTTTTTCTCGAAACTGTCTACCAGCCTTCGACTTGCCCTTTGATGTTGCTGTACCCGAGGGCTGATGTTGTTTGCTGCTTTGCGTCAGATGGGTCTAGTTTAACCCATTTATTTAGGTCTGTGCGTCATTGCTGATGGTCATGTCATGAGAGTCCATTTTTGTGTTTTTTAATAATTTTTGTCACTTTGTCATGCATAGTACTTTGAAATATCATTGTTTATTAAATGTGCTATATCAATATATGTGTCCAAAGGTCATAAGCAGAGAAATGTAAAAAAAAAAAGAAAAAAAGGAGGCTATTGTAGTTGAGCGCTTTCCTCACTAAGATAAGGCCATAGACAATAGATCAAACACATCATGAGGCAAGTTGCCAGCCTCACGCTTTTCCTTTCATTCTATCAAATTAATATAATTAATGTACTCTGCATGGAAAGAGAGTATAATTAGGTACAACTTAATATTAATTTATTTATTTAATAACAATAAACTTTATTTTATAAGGCACCTTTAAAAGCAGCTTCTCAAAGTGTGGATTTAGACACTCCGGCTAAAAGGGCGCTACAATAGTATATCCGAAAGATGATGAAGGAATTTATCAGCTTTTCTGCTACAGGAAAATTTAACATAGGATACAGTATTGCGATGTTTCTGAGGTGGAAAAAAAGGCGTTTTAACATTACTCTGAACAAAAGAATGAAATAAAAGATTAGCATCAAAAATAACTCAGAGGTTCCTCACTTTACTTTGGGTTTCCAAAAAAGAGCCATCAAAATCAAAGACAGAGAACTAGCTTTGGAAATTTGATGACGGGAACCAATGAGCATAACTTTGGTTTTACCACTGTTCAGACACAGGAAATTATTACTCATCCATATTTTTATCTCAGTAATACATTCGGAAAGAAAAGAAGCGTCAGGGTGCTCATCAGGTTTTGAATGTACAAATCTGTATTTTCAGCATACAAGTGAGAATGGAGGCCGAGCGATCTCAAGAGATGGTCAAGCGGTGACTGATAAATGCTAAAAAGTAAAGGGCCCAAGACTGACCCCTGTGGAACACCAGTGAAAACAGAAATAATCTCAGACCTATGACCACCCATAGAAATGAACTGGGAACGGTCAGTGATATAGGATCTAAACCACTTCAAAACCTAGAGAACATGTCATCCACTTCTTCGTCTGAAGGGACCATCCAGACAGCCCGGAGGCATTGTCACAAGACGCAGTGTCTTGTTCCCTGTTCTCAGGGAACCAGGGTTACAGTCTTAACCTGAGATGTTCCCTTTCAAAAGGGAACTCGCACTGCATCCTGAGACATAGTGGGGAACTGTGCTGCCATGCCGTCATGCCGAGGGGATGCATTGTCAAACTGGTTGTGACAAGCACAAGATAATTTATCTCCATGGTCTGACAGTTAAATTCCCCCATTATTACACACCAGTCTTAGCTGTGAGTGACACTACTCCCTACGGCCACTGCCCAAGTGTCATGCCTCAATGAGGATGCAGCTTCACAATTCCAGAATGGAAGGACTTGACCCAGAGATGTGCTCAAAGGCAGGGAAACCAGACCTTAATCTTAAGGCAGATTCCTATAAGGGAGTATGGCCCAGGTCCTAGGAACCCTAGCCTGCCACTTTCAAGGAGGACATTCTGTCAACCTCCAAATTTGCCAGGGAGGCTAAATCGCTCTATTTAGCTTTAGCCAACAACCTGCCTACTCTAACAGAGTCTTATGAAAAGCTAAGCACTCTGATGGGGACCCTATGAGAGGAGTACCCAGCTTTAGCAACAACAGGTATCATCAGGAGGCTAACGAGTCCTTCAACCTAATACCAAGCTATTATATAGAGGCCCTGTTCTCTGAAGGCCTATTATAATTCTTTTTATTATTAAGAAATGGAGTACTCTAAATAAATACCCTCTCATCGAGGGGAGTACTGCCTACATTTCTTGGACACAATATCATGGAGGCTCCTGTAGAGCCTTACAACATGATGCTGACTAGAGAGTTCTTGGGAGCTGTAGTACTAACACATAATTTATGAAAAAGTACTAAACAGTTCTCAACCTAAAGCGCTTACTGCTAAGAAGGCCCGGAGAAGGACAACAACTTAAAAGCGCAACTAAACTTAGCATGTCTTGGGCATGTGCTTCGGCTTATGCTTGAAGCTCTAGGGAGCAACATACTCTACATAATAACCCTCTTAAGCGAGTGGAGTATCAGTCTAGCTCAACCTGAGCATGCTAGCCATATCCAAATTGTATATAATATATAAAAGGAAGTAGCTCAGCTTAGTTCTACCCAGAAACATGAAGCTCACAAGAGTGAGAGGCCTAAACATGTGCTCTCTAGAACTAGAGGGCCTCCTCTTTAACTCTTTGTACAAGGACAGAGACTGTCTGTATGGAGCTGCAAAGGGTGGAGGCCTCAGAACGATGACTCTCAAAAATGAGAGGAAGCCTACAACATTCAACATGAATACCAGAATGTATTAGAGATTTGGAGAGCAGAGGACTCAACAATGACTCTCTATAGTGAAAGAAAGCCTAGCAACGCACATAGCCAGATAAAACAAATGGGGAGGCTTTCGTCTGCTACCCATTACTCTCAATACTCTAGCCATAATCTATCTATCTATCTATCTATCTATCTATCTATCTATCTATCTATATATATATATATATATATATATGTATAANCTAGAGACTCAGCATAACAACTCTCAGATCAAGAGGAGTCCCAGCTCAACCTTGAGTCTAGCTCTGAGGAGGCTGACAGGCCTACAACTCCCCGCTATTTTAGATACAGCGTGGCCTCAGCATAAAGGCTCTTGTATGACTATATTATAATCCAGCTGAGGGCCTGATGTTGTGAGATGTGACAAGGAACCCAAGCCGGACCGTCAGATATGTAATTTTCTCATCATCGGTCCAGACCGAGGGCCTGATGTTGTGAGATGTGAAGACGGGGAAGGAAGAAGGAAAGGGTAAATGTATTAACCCTCAAAAAGAAGGAGGTGATGTTATCTTCCTTTACTAGTTTCCAAGACACTGGTCGCGCCTGTACTGAATCACTCTCCTGAGGTCCTGCTTCTTCTTCCTTGAGTTATGCCGTCTCCGTGGCCTGCTCCAATATTCACATTGTTTGAATGCTGATATCGATGAATGCGAGAGGAGTACGGGTTCTTCCATGCCTTCTCGACTACAGCATGGTAGGAAGGATGGTACAGCATCAGGAAGGAATGGAAGGCTCACAGGAGCTAATGGATTGTGACCCGAAAGAAACCGCTCGTCCAGCCTTCTGCAAGTGGTCTCTTCCTTTCCACACTGCAATGGCAACTCGAGCCTAGCCATGGCACGCTCTATCACCTCCACCAGCTCTGCATACACAGGGAAGGGGGGCTGGGCAGGTTCAGCCATTTCTGCATTTTCACCCATGTCAGCCACCTCCTGCTCTTCCTGGCTTGATGCCAGCTGGGCACTAGCTGCTGGATCGGATGATGTAAGAGACAGCACATCAAACTACGGCAGCTCACTCTCATCAGCTGCTGAGACATTTACACCTCTCCCAAACTCCTCAGCAAGCTCCATCTGAGATCCTAGGGCCAAGATGGCCTCAGCAAAGATAGCTGCCACGCCTGAGCCCTCAGCCAAGATGGCCGCCATGCTAGAAACTTCAGAGTGTCCAGCGCTGACAATTATGGCCACGGCCCCTTGAACGAGCCAGGGCGGCATGGCCTCCATGGCCCTTTACACTATAGGCCTTTGCGAAGTTAAAATGTGAAGATCTTGACTTTTCGCTGAAGGGCGTGTCCGTGGCAGCCTGACAAAATTCGATGTTTCGCCATGAAACAGGAAGTTGTTGTAACTCGGGTATANCACGGCCCCTTGAACGAGCCAGGGCGGCATGGCCTCCATGGCCCTTTACACTATAGGCCTTTGCGAAGTTAAATTGTGAAGATCTTGAGTTTTCGCTGAAGGGCGTGTCTGTGGCAGCCTGACAAAATTCGATGTTTCGCCATGAAACAGGAAGTTGTTGTAACTCGGGTATACAAGACATCTACATGGCAATATTCTGTTACAGTCATAGCGCCACCTGCGAGCAACAGGAGATGACGTTTTACACTGTGATTAACTTCTCATGGAGATTTAACCAGAAACACATCATATTCACCTTATTCCACCCCGCCCAATTTTAATACTTCGCTCTTCCACATCTTGTCATCCGACTTCCGCTAAACTGACACGGCACATCCAGTAGCCAGTTCAGTAGTTAGAAGATTGTTTATAGCTAGCTATAACTTTAGCGAAATGACAAATAACGTTAATGCCGTAAATGTTTTAAATTGGGAGCACAGAGAAAACTTTATACGACGATCAGATGGTCTTATATTGTCCCATCCATCGTCATTGTTAACGTGGGTAGACAATACGAAGAAGTGGCCAGAGGTAACCTATTGGGACTGTCAGGAGTTGATGGAGCAGCATGTTTGTAGAGGGTGTAGGTGAAAATGTAGTGGTTTAAAAAAAAAAAAAAGATTAATATGATTAACTATTACAGTTGATAACTGTTATCAGTTTAAGTTAACTGCAACATAAAGAGTGCTAAGTCAAAATGATTAATTCAAAAGGTGATATTTATTATTGTTCTAATTCTGTTGGTTAACCTAAAAAAAATTAGATGTAATTCAAGGAGTGTCCAGTAGGGGGAACTCAAAGGCTGCCGGAGTAGCTGACACAAACTATGCTGTGCGTCACGAGTCATTTATTAATATATATTTTCCCCCTTTTCAAGGTATGGAATTTTTATTAATGCCTTCCTTGTCATAAGTTAAGATTGCACAGTAGTTTGTAATGCTGTCTATTTTGAACGTGTGTAAAATGTGAGGTTTGATGGTTTGATTGTCATGTTAACCATGCTAACCACAAGTGTAATGATGGGTCGACAGAATGGGGATCCATTTGCAGCTTTTATTAAAAGATGTATACAAACAGACAGGACTTTGGGCAAGAGCATAAACAGGGACAGGCAATGGTCGAGACAGGCGGCAAGCGAACAGGGTCGGAAAACAGGCAATGGTCGAGACAGGCGGCTTTACAATCAGAGTCCAGATAACAGGCAGAATTCAGGGTAGGCGGCAAGGTTCAGCAGGGATAAACAGTCCAGTCAGTAACAATAGGCAGTAAACAGGGAAAAACGCTCAGAAATGATCACCTCGGCAAATCAAGACTTCGCGAGGTATGTATGCATGTGAGAGTGTTATATAGTGTGAGATTGATTCAGTTCAGGTGTGTGTGTAATCAGTCCCAGGAATGAGGACCCATGGGAAACGTAGTTCGAATCAAAAAAGTTCAATATTCCGGTGATGGCTCCCTCCGGCGGTCCGGAGGACGAGCCAAAGGAGCCCCATTCATGACAGAGCCCCCCCCCTGTGAGCGGCTCCCGACGCGAGGAAGTGGACGCCGGGGTCGACCCTGTGGTCGAGGGGCCGGTTTCTCCGGGTGCGTTCGATGAAACTCTTCAGTGAGTGAAGGGTCCAGGATATCATCCGCTCTGACCCAGGAACGCTCCTCCGGGCCGTACCCCTCCCAGTCGACTAGGTATTGTAACCTGCCACCCCGGCGTCTGGAATCAAGCAACTTGCGTACTTGGTAAGCCTCCTCGCCTTCGATCATCAAGGGTGGGGGGTTGCGGGCCTCGGCTCCCTCTGGCTCCCCTCTCGGACCCCCGGAGGGTTTCAGCAGCGAAACATGAAATGTGGGAGAAATTCGATAGTTAGTAGGTAATCTTAAACGAAACGAAACTGGTGTGATCTGTTTGACAATTTGAAAGGGCCCTACAAACCTGGGACTGAGTTTTCGGCATGGAAGTCGGAGTCGAAGGTCTCTGGTGGACAGCCAGACCCACTGCCCCGCGGCGTACTGCGGATTGGGACGTCGATGTCGGTTGGCCTGTGTCTCCTGCCTTCGTACAGCTCGCTGTAGATGATGGTGAGCTTGGTTCCAGGACTCTTCACTTCTCTGCATCCATTCCGTGACAGATGGCAGATTAGATGGTTCACCTGACCAGGGAAACAGTGGAGGTTGGAATCCCATGATACACTGGAACGGGCTGATTCCCGTTGCTGGTTTGCGGAGTGAATTTTGTGCATATTCCGCCCAGAACAGGAAACGACTCCATTCTGATTGGTTGTGTTGGCAGTATGTGCGAAGAAACCTGATTAACTCTTGGTTCATACGTTCCGTTTGGCCGTTGGATTCTGGATGATATCCTGAGGTTAGGCTGACGTTTACATTGAGGATTTTGAAGAAAGCTGTCCAAACCCGAGACGTGAACTGAGGACCCCTGTCGGATACGATATCTTCTGGTAAGCCATACAGTCGAAAGACCCAGTTACACAGGAGTTCTGCTGTTTCGAATGCTGTGGGGAGTTTGGTTAGAGGGATGAGTCTGCATGCTTTGGAGAAGCGGTCAACTACAGTAAGAATGGTAGTGTGTCCTTGTGATTCGGGAAGGTCGGTGACAAAGTCGACCGCAATGTGGGACCAGGGGCGCTGTGGGATTGGTAGTGGTTGTAACAGACCAGCGGGTGCTTGATGAGATGTTTTGGAGGTTTGACAGTTTGAACAGTTATTGAGGAATTGAATGGTGTCGGGAAGCATGGAGTCCCACCAGAACCGATTTTGTAACAGATGGATTGTGGCTGTGACACCAGGGTGACCAGAGCTGGGGAAGTCGTGAACCTGATGCAGAAGCCTGTCTCGGAATGGTGCTGGAACATAGATGCGATCCTGAGGACATGTTGGTGGAGGTGCGTTCTGTTCGTTGGCCTGAGTAATTTCGGTGACTACGTCCCAGGGAGCAAGCAACAATGAGTCGGGAATTATGCTGTCGGCATGCTCCGTCTGTTCCACCCCCTCGTGCTGTCGAGATAGTGCATCCGCTTTGACATTCTTTGAGCCTGGCCTGTAAGTCACGGTGAATTGTAAGCGTGTGAAGAATAAAGCCCATCTTGCCTGCCGAGGATTTAAACGTTTAGCTGATCGCAGATATTCCAGGTTATGGTCGGTTAGAATGGTGAACGGATGTTTCGCTCCCTCCAGCCAGTGATGCCATTCTTCAAGTGCCACCTTCATGGCTAGTAGCTCCCTGTTGCCCACGTCATAGTTCCGCTCAGCTGCTGACAGCTTTCGTGAATAGAAGGCGCAGGGATACATTTTACCAGGATCACCTTGGCGTTGCGAAAGTACAGCCCCTATGCCCGTACTGGAGGCGTCGACCTCCACAGTGAACGGGAGTTCAGGGTCAGGATGTCGTAGAATGGGTGCTGAAGTGAAACGTTCTTTTAACTCTTGGAATGCCAGAACCGCCTCGGAGGACCATACGAGGCGAGAGGATTGTCGCTTGGTCATTGATGTCAAAGGAGCTGCCACACCACTGAAGTTACGAATGAATCGCCGATAGAAATTGGCTAACCCCAGGAATCTTTGCAGTTCTTTCAAGGATTGTGGTTGTGGCCACTCCAGTACTGCCTTCACTTTGCTGTCATCCATGGCCACGCCCTCTCGACTGATCACATAGCCCAGGAAAGTTGTGGAGGTTCGATGAAATTCACATTTTTCGGCTTTGGCATATAGTTTATGTTGGATTAGTCGTTGGAGCACTGCCCGGACGTGTTGAACATGTTCTTCATAGGAGTTGGAGTAAACCAGAATATCATCTATGTAGACAATAACCCACCGGTTGAGCATGTCCCGGAAGACATCATTCATGAAGGACTGGAAGACGGAGGGACTGTTGGACAGGCCGAACGGCATGACGAGGGTCTCGTAGTGGCCAGTGGCCGTGGAGAAAGCAGTTTTCCATTCATCTCCTTCTCTGATTCGGATCAGATTATAAGCACAACGCAGATCCAGCTTAGTGAAGTAGGCACCTTGTCTGAGCTGTTCAAGGGCAGGAGGTACCAGTGGCAGTGGGTACCGGAATTTCACTGTTATGTCGTTTAAACCTCGATAATCTATGCAGGGCCTTAAGCCGCCATCCTTTTTCTTGACGAAGAAGAACCCTGAGGCGGCTGGTGAGGTAGAAGGACGGATGAATCCTTTGGCGAGCTCCTCCTCGATGTAGTTCTTCATAGCCGCTGATTCAGGTTGAGACAGCGGGAAAATGCGACCTTTGGGTGGAGTGGTGCCCGGGAGCAGGTCGATGGCACAATCGCCCGGACGATAAGGAGGTAGCTCTGTGGACTTGGTCTTGCTAAAGGCCACTGCCAGATCGCTGTATTCAACAGGGATGTCAGGTTTCTCGGAACTGGTTTCTTGGAGCGTGGTGATGTGAACAGGAAGAGGAGTGACAGGTTTTAGACAGCTCTTGTGGCACTGCGCGTCCCACTGTACAATCTGACCCTCTTTCCAGGAAATGTGAGGGTTGTGTGTTCGTAGCCAAGGTAACCCCAGGATTACTGAATGGTTGGGAGAGCGGATGACGTAGAATCTGATTTTCTCAGAGTGTAGAATTCCTATCTGCAGCGTGAGCTCCGCGGTGATATGGACCACTCTGCCTCCGCCAATGGGCTTCCCATCTAGCGCCTCCACTGTTAACATGGAATTACAGTCGGTTAGTGGAATATTATAGTCCTTTATAAAGGAGTCTGACATGAAGTTTCCAGCCGCACCGGAATCCAGAAGGGCATGAGTGGAATGACAACGATCATTGATGGTAAGTTGAATGGGAATTTTGAAGCAGTTGTAAAGTTGGAAGGAACTCACCGCTTTGGCACTGGAGGTTTGAGGTCGAACTGGGCAGTTGAGCTTGACATGGCCAGCCTGACCGCAGTAGAGGCACAAATGAAGATGCCTCCTTCTCTCTCTTTCTTCGGGAAGCAGAGGTGTATACCCGAGCTGCATGGGCTCTGGAGCCGAACTGGTTGAAGTGAAGGCATGAACAGGACGTCGAGTTCGCAGCAGATTGTCTACATGGATGGCTAGTTCAATGAACTTATTTAGCGAACTGCCCTCGTCTCGACAAGCGAGCTCAGCTTGCAACTCCAGTGTTAATCCTCTGCGGAACAATAGCTTCAAAGTATCTTCGACCCAGTTTGTTTGTGCAGCCAAAGTGCGGAAGTGTAAAGCATACTCAGCAGCGGTTTGTTTACCTTGACTGAGTGAAAGAAGCTGGTCACCGGCACTCCTCCCTCCAGCTGGATGTTCAAACACCTCTTTGAAGTTACGTAGGAAGTCCTGGAAGGATGGGAAAGCAGAGTTATCGTCTTTCCACACCGCGGTGGCCCAATCCAGCGCTTTGCCAGTTAATAGAGAACAAACCAGCGAGATACAACTGGAATCCGTGGGGTACAGAGAGGGTTGCTGAGTAATAAATAGCGAACACTGGAGAAGGAAGCCCTTGCATTTAGCGGTAGTGCCATCGAATTTCTCTGGAAGGGCTAGACGAGGATTGAGCGTAGGGGTGACTGGCTCACGGGAACCAATGGGTGCTGCAGCGAGCGGAGCGGCTGCTTCAGCGGGAGGAAATCTGAGGCCTTGAAGCGTTCTCACCAGTTCCTCCGTGAGAGATGTCAGCCGGTTGAGCTGGTGTTGATGTACCGCTAGCTGGTTGGCTTGGGCACTCTGTTCAGAAGAGATCTGCATGAGAGCTGCTGGATCGCTAGTCGGCGAAGTCATGACACAACCAAAGATGTGGGGTAATTTTCTCTGTGCAATACCATCTCTCTCCCTGGATCACTGAACATTCCTCAATGCTGTCATTGACCCCTGCACATTACGCAGAGAAGCGGAAGACAGAACAGTGCTGTGTTGAGTGGCACATCAGGGAGAAAGGAAAAGATATAGGAGAAACGACAAAAACATAAAACAAAATAAACTTTTCTTACTTTAAAAACTTAATGTCCTGCAGTGATAACATGAATTGTGCCTGGTAGCAAATGTTTTTCTTATCTTACCTTAAATGTTTATCTTATTTTACCTCCTTTTTTCTTTTTATGTGTGCATCCACAATACTTTATTATTACATCATTCAAAAGTTTGAGGTCTGTAAGATTTTTTAATGATTTTGAAAGAAATCTCTTATGCTCAGCAAGGCTGCATTTATTTAATAATAATAAAAAAATATTATGTGTGATTACATAATATTATGTATTAACAGTTATACTGTTAATTATTATTACAATTTAAATGAAGCCATTGCTCCAGTCCAGTCTGCTCAGCCTGGTCTCATTGTTAATACGTAGGTATTAATAAGACACAAAACGTACATTTTTGTAAGTTTAGAAAGGTGCTGAAATGTATAATATTGACGTATTTATAGCACTAAAACGTAAAAATACTTAAGTTTTTTTCGTATTTTTACGAATCTTTCATGTCATAAAAATATATGTATATTTTCCATTTTATCGTTTTGTAGATAAATGTAAGATCCCTAAACCACATCCCGAATTTAAACATACCCATTTTATACAGAATGTTAAAATAGTAAAACATAATGGACATAAATGTTTAGGAAAATGACAATTTTAGTAAAAATATAACAATAAAATGATATTTTGAGCCACTAAACCTACACCATAACCATTTCTTAAAACTATACTGTTATAAATAGTCAAGTCACCTTTATTTATATAGCACTTTCTGTAATGCAGATTGTGTCAAAGCAGCTTTACAGGAATAACTGGCAAATAATTTTGGCTGCACAGCAGCTCTTAAAGAAAATGGTGTCATTGACCAGCTTAAGTAAATTCAGTATTGATTCATTGCGTTATAAGAATCAATAGTTATTAATTTAGTCAATTTATCTATATCAGCACTGGAGTAAGCAGTGATGTCATCGTCCAGTTCAGTTTACTTCGCATACAATGGTGTCAATGCAGGCAGATCAAAACATTGTTGAATATCTGATGTGAAGTGTCCCCAACTAAGCAAGCCAAAGGCGACGGTGGCAAGGAACCCAAACTCCAACAGGTGACTTCAGGTAACAAACAGGTGTTAAAAATGGAGAAAAAAACCTTAGGAGAAACCAGGCTCAGTCGGGGGGCCAGTTCTCCTCTGGCCAACAGTGAACAGTGCATGATTATGATTCAGACAGCATTCATAAGTCCAAAAAGTTTATTCAAATAAAAGAATAACAGACAAACAAGCATAATCACAATAATTTATTTATTGCGAAAATGTCAAAAGTGGTACCAAAAGTAGTTCAAATGATGAGTTGCAGTCGCAGTTCTCTCCAGAAATAGTTTTTTATAGCGTACAGAGCAGAATTTAACTTATTAATCCATGAAAATATGAATCCGGCTTCTCTCCGTGAAGGCGCACTCTCATTTCATTTCGCAATCTGTGACGAAGCAGGTGTGAACCAATGAGCGTTCGATATCAGTGCCGTAAAGGTTCTCGAGGGCGCAACTTTCAAATTTGTTTCATAATGAGCGTGGGCTTTGACTGTGATGATCGCTGCTGAGAATAAAGCTAAAGATCACCAGATAAAGGGATACATTTGGATCTGTTCATATGGATTCTAAAGATTTGGAGTACACCGAACAAATAAAATTGATGTGATTTGTGAATTTATGTTGTGCTTTGGTTTATCTTATGGTTGTATCGTCAGTCGCTGCATAGGAGAAAACATCTTCTGTGTCGCACAGCAAACAAACTAAATATTACAAAATGGTTAAACAATTACAGAAATTTTATTTGTAAGTTTCAAAGTGTAGTCTTGTTTAACATTATGTAATCCTCCGAAACAAGTTTGCAGCACAAGTCACGAACAGAAATGTTATTTCATATTAAGTAGATGAGTAAACTGCATTCAATAAATTTGACTAAAACATGTATTGATTGAATACAATAGATTTAAAACATTAATGCCACATTCACACTTGGATACGTAAAAGATTAAATTTTTTTTGCTGTTAATACGTAAGTATTTTTATGTTTTAGTGCTATAAATTGTTTAATTAATTATTCAATATTGTAAATTTTTGTGTGTATAAAAACCTAAGTAAATGTACATGTGGTAGAACCACACTTTCCATAAAAATACACAAGTATTCTTTTCATCTAACATGAAAATTAGAATATAGAACATACAGAAACTGCAGAGTTTCTATATGGATACTTTCTACTTAATGGATATTTTAACCCTCGTGTTATGTTGCAGGTCAGTTTGACCCATTTCGATTTTTGAGTTGACTGAAATGCTGGTTAACCTGGGTTTTTGTTTGTTTGTTTGGACATTTTGTGACTTTTTCTCATTTAGGGTCATGAACATGCATGCAAAGTTTCAACATGCTGTGTTTTTACATGTATACACATAATGTCACGATCCCTGTCTGTGTTCCCTGTGTCTCCATTGTTGTTTGTTCACCCCATGTTTCCCTGCCACTCAGTTCACTTGTTTGGTACCATGGACACTCATTTGACCACGCCCCCTTGTTATCTTGTTAAGCTCATTAGCCTTGTTCACTTTGCCTGGTTCACTCATCCATTCCCTGTGAAGTCTTGTCTAGTGTTTCACTGCAATTCTGAGCGTTATTCCTGGTTTATGTATCTTGAATTTTGGACTCCCTGCCTGTTTCTGTCACGGGAAAAGAAGGCTGGATACAAATGCAAGTTAATATCTCTTTAATAGAGCTTCACACCAGATTGTAGGAAACAATGTAAACACATAGTAGCAACACAGACAGCAGGAGAGTGGTAACACAGGGACTTCGATGAGCGGTGAATGTCCGTAGTGAATGGTGATCCGTGAGATGAGTCCGTGTGTCCGTGTGATGATCCGTGAACGTAATCCAGAACGAGAATCCAATGTAACAGACAGAAACCAGGAACAGAGACGAGAAGATCAATCCAGGAACATACAACACGAGAACTCCAAACAACGATCTGACAAACATGAGACGAAAGACAAGGCGTTATAAAGGGCAGGTGTAATGATCCACAGCTGCCGCTGATCAGTGATCAGCGGCGACGCCCACACAGAACAATCAAGTGACACACCCCAAAACCTACACACAGACAACAGTATGAGACAGCGGATAGTGAACCGTGACAGTTTCTGGATTACTCATTTGCCCGTGTTCCCTGCCTGGTTGTGTTTTTTGATCCTTTGCCTGTTTTTGACCTTGATTGTGGATTACCCTTTCAATAAAACTGCGTTTGGATCCTCAACCCTTCGTGTCCCTGTGAAGTTCGTAACACATAATTACTATTACGACTGTAATGTTCAGGGGTCAATTTGACCCACATATTTTAATCTTCTAAGGCAACTGTACAGATCTAAAATAATAAAATTTCTTGGTTATATTTTGTTATGTTGGTTTTTTACTACCCTATGACACTAAAAAGGAGCTTTACCCCACTTATTTTAATACGGGGAAAAATATATATTTTGTCAGCCACAGATGGAAAAATAAGCTATTATTACTATTTGCAATATATCTGAAATACTATTAAACCTGTTTTTTTATTGTTTTTGTTTTTTTGTTGTCTTGACATTTTGTGACTTTTTCTCATTTATGGTCATGAACATGCATGCAAAGTTTCAACATGCTGATGTGTTGTGAAATGAGCATACAAAGTTTTTATACAATTCAGATGGGTCGATTTGATCCTCATAGGCAGCTATTCAAAAGCAATTGTACAGACCCAAAATAAAAACATTTCTGGTAACACTTTACAGTAAGGTTCATTAGTAAATATTAGTTAATGTATTAACTAACATGAACTAACCATGAATACATCTGTTACTGCATTTACTAATCTTCATTAACATTAGTTAATGAAAACAGTTGTTCATAGTTTGTTCATGTTAGTTCACAGTGCATTAACTAATGTTAACAAGATTTGAATAATGTATTAGTAAATGTTGAAATTAACATAAAAAAAAAATTAGTAAATACTGTAGAAGTGCAGTTCATTATTAGTTCATAAACTAATGCAGTTAACTAATGTTAACTAATGAACCTTATAAAGTGTTACCACATTTCTTTGTTGTATGTCAGAGCTCTTTAACTTTAATCCTGAAGCACTAGTGTCTTTCTGAGTTTAACAACTTTTTATTTTCAAAGTTTGTGAAAACAAAACCTGTTAACTGTTAGTCCCCCCTTTTTGAGCATAGATATGAAAATTACTTTTCCAACTTAAATTCTTATAAATCTTGAATACTTCGGAGCAAAGACTTAAGTTTCATATCTTTTTAAAGGGGACACTTCACAGATTATTGTAGAAGTAAAAATGTATAAAAGTAAAGTAAAAAAAAAAAAGTTGTAGAAGTTTAGGTAAAAATTTATTTTACAAAACATGTTCAACTCAAAAAAAAAAATCAAGAAAATCAAAACCAAACATCTGAACAAGTTCTGTGTTAAATTTTAGGTTGATATCTCAATAAATGAGCTTTCAGTAAGATTTTTTTTGTGCGCAGTACCAAACTTTTCCACTAGATTACATCCAGGCTCCACTGGTGATCAGGGTTCAGTGATTAAAATAGACAGTCCAAAAGGGGCAACCAAGGCAAAAAAGTAATGCAAAAATGTGATGTCCAAGAAACAGGCAAAAGGTCAAAACAGGAACCAGTAACAATGGCAATGGAAAGAACGCTCAGAAAGGCAGGTAAGACTGGCAATACTTTGCAAAGTATTAGTGGAATGCATGGCTCTTTATATCTAACAAACAGGACGTAACTGTAGAAGAAATGGAGTGTAGTCAGTATTCTGGTGAGGGCTCCCTCTGCTGGTTGGAGAGAGCAGGTATTACAGAGATATAGTTATAAATGTGTAACGCAAATGTCCCAAAGGTTTTTTATATTTTTATAAATTTTTATAAATAATAAATTCTGATATTTATTCTTTGTAATGTGTGAAAAGTATTGTTGGTGCAATTTTCACAAGCAACTGGTACATTTTCAAAACTTTTAGTACTAATATCACAACAGATCATCAAATGTGCACTTTTTTCAAACATTTCAGCTTGTTTTCAATTGTGTTAGTACAATACACAAAATCACAAAGTATCCTTTTCACAACACAAAATAAGTGTTTCATCTATATAAATGTTTCATTCACAGTAACTGCCTTACATAATGCTATTACTATCAAACTTTTGATTTTCATCTCTTTTCGTTCAGTTTAATACATTTGACTATTATTGAATTCAACTGATCTTAATGGATAATCAATTAATCATTTGGTACACCTATAGATTTCTATAGATATTGATTCTATAGGCATAGTTTCTATAGAACTTGCAATTTAATTTATGATATGGATAACCAAATGTAGTGAATTGTTTTTACATTATAAGCAATTTATCTTAGATGATAATCACAATTTTCAAAGTGTGTGTGTGTTTGTGTGTGCGTGTGTGTGTGCGTGTGTGTTTTTGTGACATATCAGGACACAAATTTGTATAATGACATGGGTATGACATAGGTATTACAAGGAGAGGGTGACTTATGAGGACATTACCCCATGTCCCCATTTTTCAAAAGGCTTATAAATCATACAGAATGAGGTTTTTTTGTTTTTGAGAAAGTAAAAATGTGCACAGTTTCCTGTGATGGGTAGGTTTAGGTGTAGGGTTGGTGTAGGGCGAAAGAAAATACGGTTTGTACAGTATAAAAACCATTATGCCTATGGAACGTCCCGACAATTCACAAAAACAAACGTGTGTGTGTGTGTGTGTGTGAGACAGAGAGAGAAAGACAGAGAGATTTGAAATTTGTGACCACAGAGCAGGAATACAAGGGAAAAGAAACAGTCAATGACTGTGTAAAATCAGATTGATCAGAGATACATCAGAAGAAGGAGACAGATGACATCAAATACAGCATTTTACATTACAGTATGTTTACAGTGCCACAGTATGCCATGTGGCACTGTAAACAAAGGCATTACCATGGTAAAGACTGCCACATTACTGTAACTCACCCTTATAAAGGTAAACTACAGTATAGATTCAGTCATATGGTACAGTGAGATCATTTACTGTATTGGCAGCAAAGAACATTTCTAGCACAGAACATCATGGCTGTGTCATACTTCACACCTTTTGATAACACACTGAATAGATACTATTACAAACATTATGGATTTTATGTCAATAATGTAATTTAGGTAATGTAAGTGTATTTTCTAATGTGGCATCTGTAGCTTGTGATACTCTAATTATTTCAGCAACGAGGATTATTTGAAACTTATCTTGCATTGTTTGCTATTGAATTAACTGATTGTTACTAACTGAAAGAAGAACATACTGTTGTGTTTCGGTGATTAAACCAAATGTTCTCATTACATATCACAATGATCTTGTGACCTTTTGAAACAGTGATTATGTAGAATGAAAATATGTACAACTAGAAAGAAGCATGAGATCAGGTTTTGAAAGAATGACGAGCTGTGTTACAAGTGTGAGCAGTTTTGAGTTTTGTACTAAGAGTTTTGAAAACGTACAACTTACATGTGAAAATAGTACCAAAGCAAATAAAAAAAAGCTTTAAAAGAGGAGATGAGGAGAGGAGAGGAGAGGAGAAGAGAGGAGTGGAGAGAAAGAACATGTGTGAGAATATTTTCATCCCAGCTGATCAATAGCGATATTAATCTGCTTGCCAGTCAGCCTGCCACCCAACTGTTTGATTAAAACAGGGAAGAAATATGACGTAACCGATAAAACTGTTTGTCAAAATGTCTGTGTGTGAAATGGGAGAGAAGGAAATACAGGCAGAGATAAAAGAGTGAGAAAAAACAGAAAGAGGGAGAGATGCACGAAGGGATGGCAGGATTGAGAAATGGGGAGGGTGGTGTGCTGACCTTCGCAATGGTTTCACTGCGTGAGTGTATCTCTTTGTTGTGAACCATTCAAAATGTAATTGAGAATGTTAACATTAGCTGAATTTGATTCAAATTTGAATTGCAGTATAGCAAACATGATTAAGAAATTATGAAGTTTGACTAAGACAGAAAAAGTTTATAAAGACACTGAATGATAAAAGTTTGATGGTTTTAATAGTAGGCTCTAGAGACAGACAGACAGACAGAGAGGTAAGGTTGAAAATATCTGAAGACATTTTAAAATGAACAAAGACATTTGCTTTACTGCTTCAACCCCCTTTAAGAGCCATTTGGAATTCTTAAAGGCAAAGAGATGTTGATAGTGATCAAGGCCTGTAGGCCAAGATGTGTGTACATCGGGGGTCTACGAATTGTCACAACTTTAGTATAGTAGGGAAGTTTTAATCTTCTGATTGGTCAGTTTGAATGTCTCACATTTGGGTTTCAGTCACATGGTCAAGGAATGGATAAAAGAAGATTGTAACTGTTACTCTGTCTCTTTTATTCTATGGCTCTTCTTTTTCTTGGGGCACTCTTTCTTTGCCTCCTCTTTTCTTTTTTTCTTTCTCTCTACACTTTCTTACTCACTTTCTCTCTCCCTTCCTATCACTCAGGTAACATTCTACATATATGCTGGGTACAAATTAATGGTATAAGTTTTTATCATCTCATACATATATCTATACATTTTATTTTTTTTTACTATTTAAAGGTGGTACAGAGGATCTTTTCGTCGACTGAGTTTTTGAAATGAGCGCATGCCTAAGAACAACCCCCCTCCATTTCGAGTGAACGCCTCTCAAAACTCGTGCACGAGTATTGGAACACGAGTGTTTACCACTGGCATTCGCTGTGTTATTAAGCCGGGCACACATTTAACGACTAGCTTAAACATTCTAAGACTATGCTCAACATACAGCTATTGTTTCCTGCTCCTGAAGCAGATTTATATACTTTCACATGGAATTTGAACACCGACTGTAATCGCAGACTGAACGCAACTGGCTCTGACTGGACGCGTTTGAGCACGATCAGTCATAAGTATCAATTTACATTCATAATCGGCCTTACAATCGTTACTTAAAGCCGCGCACACACTTAGTTGATTCATTATGTCGGACTCACCGCATGTAACTCATAATCTGCAGTTGTTACTCCTGTCTCCTGACAAAAACATTGCATGCGGCGCCTGTGGAGTGTGGAAAATTACTGGAGCGCGCAGCCGCGCGTCTCTCACAAGGAACGTAATGGCAGTGATTGACAAGCCAGAGGGCCAATCGTTTACGCGATGATCGCGTAAACGATTGGCTGATGTTTTTAAGGCCCTTCCTCATGCACAGATGATGTATATTAATAATATTCCTTTCAGCGCACCTAATAAATAGTCTTTTATCAGTTAGTAAAGACAGTTTCAAGTAATTTTGCAAAAATGTATAAAACAAAACATCCTCTTTAGCACCTTTAAGAGTAACCATAACCAGATATTGTCATTAAACCATTTCAATTACAAATGATGTGCACTATTTTTGATTTGGTATTAATATTACAGGGGTTTTTTTTTTTTGCTTTGGTACTATTTTCACAAGTAAGGTGTACATTTTCAAAACTCTTAGTTCAAAACTCCAAACTGCTCACACTTGTAACACAGCTAGTCATTCCTTCAAAACCTGATCTCATGCTTTCATTCTAGTTGTACATATTTTCATTCTACATAATCATTGTTTCAAAACACAAGATCATTGTGATATTTAATGAGAACTTTTGGTTTAATCATCGAAACACAACAGTTTGTTCTTCTTTCAATGTAGTACTTTTAACAATCAGTTCATTCAATAGCAAACAATGCAAGATGTTTCAAATCACCCTTCTTGCTGAAATAATTAGAGTATCACATTAGGAAATACACGTACATTACCTAAATTACATAATTAACATAAAATCTATAATGTTTGTAATAGTATCTATTCAGTGTGTTATCAAAAGGTCCAAGTCCAGCTGTGTTTGATTATACTGATTGGACTTGATTAGGAAAGCCACACACCTGTCTATATAAGACCTTACAGCTCACAGTGCATGTCAGAGCAAGTGAGAATCATGAGGTCAAAGGAACTGCCTGAAGAGCTCAGAGACAGAATTGTGGCAAGGCACAGATCTGGCCATGGTTACAAAAAAATTTCTGCTGCACTTAAGGTTCCTAAGAGCACAGTGGCCTCCATAATCCTTAAATGGAAGACGTTTGGGATGACCAGAACCCTTCCTAGAGCTGGCCGTCCGGCCCAACTGAGCTATTGGGGGAGAAGAGCCTTGGTGAGAGAGGTAAAGAAGAACCCAAAGATCACTGTGGCTGAGCTCCAGACATGCAGTCGGGAGATGGGAGACAGTTGTAGAAAGTCAACCATCACTGCAGCCCTCCACTAGTCGGGGCTTTATGGCAGAGTGGCCCGACGGAAGCCTCTCCTCAGTGCAAGACACATGAAAGCCCGCATGGAGTTTGCTAAAAAACACCTGAAGGACTCCAAGATGGTGAGAAATAAGATTCTCTGGTCTGATGAGACCAAGATAGAACTTTTTGGCCTTAATTCTAAGCGGTATGTGTGGAGAAAAACACAGAGGAAACACAGAGTCTCGTTCCCTGGTTCTCAGGGAATATGGTTACATACATAACCTGAGACGTTCCCTTTCGAAAGGGAACTCCACTCTGTGTTCGCCATTAACGCTTTGGGGAACGATATACCCACGCTGCCATGCTCGAGGGGAGTGCCTGCCAAAAAATATGGCTGAGACAAAGACCTCAAAGCAGTTCTCAAACTGCTCAGCAACTCCCCCTCGGATCACACCAGGCTGTCAGTGACAGCATTCCCTTTGGCCAACAGCCCGAGCTGAACTTCCAAAGGCTTCTACCTTTCTCTTTTTACAAATAGAGCCTAAAGAAATCGCTAAGGCATCTGGAACTAAATTTTCCGTAAGAAAAAATGGTCCCTTTAAGGGAATGTGGCCAAGGAACCAAAGGGAACCTCGGCCAGCCACTCTTGAGGGGAACGGGGTCACCCTCATTGCCACCAGGGAGGCCAACCTGGTCTTCTAGGGGAACAGACTTAGTTCAGGCCAACCCTATCTGAACACAGAGCCTCTAAAAACGCATTCTTTGGAAAGATAGTAGGTAAGAGTGACTGCAGAAAGGCAGAAACCAGCTCAAACCCACGCGTAGAGACGGGCATCCTGGAGAGCAGAACTCAGCTGAGTGCTATGAACCCTCATTTCGAGGGGAGATAATCCGCTCAACCTAGGATCTACCCAGTGCTTAATTAACGCACTGAGGAGGCTGTGCGCTGAAAAAACCCTGAAAAGGGGAGCACAAACCAGCCTGGGGGCTGATTCTAAAGACGGGGCCTGCTCAAGGCCTAACCATCATAATCAGCTTAGGGAGCTAAGCACTATTACACACACAACCCAAAGGGGGAAGCGCAGAGCTCACCTAACAGGTAGACTATGCCAAGAGACAGACAACCTTCATAACAGCACAGAAAGCTGCACCATGCTCTAATGATAATCCACCCAACACAATCCCACGAGCAGTGTACTCAGTAAAAGCACCTTCTACTCTTTAAACAAGAGGAGTACAGCGTACGCCAACACGTATTAAGGAAGGCCTGGAAGGCCTCTAACCTCAACAGACACGTGGCATCAGCTCGTGGCAGTGTTTAGGTCCCAAGCCTGGTAAACAACCCGCAAAAAAGGGGGTTGAATCTACCACTTGGGCCCCTGGCCAACGAAGTGTATAGACTAGTTCTCAGAGAGAAATACACCTAAACAAACACCCGTGTATTCAAAAAAGGCGGCCCGCAGGCTTAGCACCCTTCAGGACACACGGCGTAAGTCTCGTGGCCGTTCCCAGGAGCACAAAGATCCAACCTAAGTGATAGGTGGCTCTTAGCTCGACTAGAATCACCGACTCAAAAGAGGCAACAATAGGTTAAACCAAACCTCGGTAAGGTTTCACTACTGACATCTCATCCTGAGCCGCACAGAAAAACAAAATCTGTGCCAACATGTAAACCAAAGAGGAGGCCTGAAGGGGCCTGCCAATTCAATAACATGTGGCTTCAGCCCGTGAATTTCCAGGGAACCAAGCTACAGGGAACCAGCTATAACCCATAAACTATGGGAAGCTAACTACTACCTGTGCTAGACTACACTCTCAACAGGCAAAGTACCCAACGTTCTGTGACTAAAGGGAACCAATACAACCAACATGGTCTAAGGGAGGCTAATCAAGCCTGCTACCTCAAACAAACATGCTGCAGGGCCTGAAGCAGTGTAATAAAACAGTATGTGAGCCAATTAATATCCATAACAGCCAATATAAATTATTGCTAACTAGAAGGAGGCTAAACAATCTAGCCTACAATCACCGTTATATGCAATATAGCCGATAAAGAGATAACTGAAAGGGAGCTGACAGATACTAACTTTTGTCACAAAAGTGATCTAGCTACCCTGAGTATGCAATCCAACAGGTGATGCACTCAGTGACACCAAACCTCTCCTATCTGACAAAAGGGGGGGGTCACCACACTTAAATAGAGGCCATATTTTCTTAAAAAAGGCCTACTATACATAAACGGGCGCAAACCTGTGGCAGCAATTAAGCTCACATACAAATGTAGGGCAAACGTCTAGAACTCCAAAGGAAACTTTGATATGCATGCTTTATGAAAGAGAGAAAAAATATATTCCTATGACAGATTCTCAAATCTGCTCCAAGCTTAAAGGACAGAGCTAAACTAGCATCGTCACCTCAAACTTGAAATATATCAAGTAGCTTAGAAGAAACATTTTTTCTCTCAGCATGAAAGTTCTAGAAAGTGGGGCCTAGCAAACAAACTGCAAAACCTATCTGCTTGAAGATAAGGGCCTACCACCTGAGAAAACAGCGTCAGGTCTCTTGATAAAACAGTCTACAACCTAACTGTTAACTCACCATTGCACCTACATAAACAATGGGACAATTTGGGCAAACAGATCCGGCCACTCCCTCGGGAGGAGGCCAAAAACCTGAATACATATGGGGTTTAATTTTATATACGCCATACACAAACTTAGTCCTAGCCTGGCCAACAGAGTACAGGCCTATATTAACAACAGGCACTACATATAGAGAAAACTAAACAGCAGCCAGTTTTTTTTTTTTTTTTTTTGGCTCGCTCAGTCAGTCTCAAAAAATACTCCAGTTCTGCCCAAAGAACCCCTATTGCATTTACTGTTACACATTCAGGAAATAATACAGGAATAAAAACAAAGTTAGCTATTTAAATAGTTTAAATAGACCTTGTCTTACCTTCCCATGGCTCGCAGACCAAAGATTCCTTACCACAAAGGAAGAATGATATCTCTGGTTCCGTAAGCCTAATGAACCTTTTCACTATCAAGCCAGAAGGTGGGCCTTCAGAAAAAAACTTCATCATAGGCGGGCCACCGGTCCTGACTGTTCAAAGGTATTATCCTGAACGTGCACAGATTAAAACGTATCCGGGAGGACAAAGAGAAGGGGCGAAGGAAAAAATAAAAAATTTCCTCCGCCAAGAGAGGAGATCAATCAGCGGTACTGTTCGCGCAGGCGATTGATCACCTCTCTTAGATCCCCGCTCCTTCTCTTTGCATCCCGCCGCTTCTGCGACTTGCTCCGTAGTGGAGGAGGCGCTCGAGCGGCGACACTGGATCTCTGGTCCTGCCTCTGAACCTCGGCTTGAGGTGGGCCAGAGCCTCCCGGCTGTCTGGGCCCAGAATCGGACCTGAGCGGTATGCATTTCTTAAATGCCGCTGAGCGCGCCCTCGCCTCCCTGAACTTTCCGACTACCGCCTCAACGGAACCGCCGAAAAGTTCAGATGGCGAGACCGGGGCATCGAGGAGAGAGCCCTTTTCTTTCTCCCCGATGTCCGCCATGTTCAACCACAGATGCCTCTCCGTGGCCAACATAGCCGCCAACGATCTGCCAATCGAGGCGGCCGTCTGCTTGGTGGCCCGGAGAGCGAGATCTGTGGTCTGGCGCAACTCAGCCACCGCATCAGGGGACAAACCCTGCCCCTGATCCAGGTCCCTCAGCAGGTCAGCCTGGTACGCTTGCAACACTGCCATCATGTGCAAAGCTGCACCAGCCTGGCCTGCAGCAGCATATGCTCTGCCGTTCAGACGAGAAGTCATCTTAAGGGGTCTGGACGGCAGAACCGGAGCTTTAAGTGTCGGTGCACTACCCGTGGCGAGATAGTTTGCGAACGTCTCGTCAATGGGTGGCATCGACACATACCCATGCTGGCCTAATGCCTCCACATCAGCGAAATTCCCCCGCTGATGTAGATGTATTCTGGCCGAGTATGGGTTCTTCCACGCCTTCCTGACCTCAGTATGCATGTCCGGAAGAAATGGAAGGCTCACCGGAGTTACAGGGTTGTAGTCAGAAAGAAACCGTTCGTCCAGCCTGCCGCGAACAGGCTCTTTCCCCACGCGCTCCCACGGCAGCTGCAGCCTGCCAGCGGCGTGCTCCATAACCTCCAGTAACTCGACATATGCTGGACAGGAAGGCTTGGAAGAAACAGAAGCAGCCTCTGCCCCTTCTTCCTCTTCCATAGCCATCTCGCCCCTGGATCTGATGATGTCAAAGAGAGGACATCATCACCATCCAGGAGCTCATCCCCGCCAGCCGCGGCCTGAGGTTGAGAGACCGTAACACCCCTGTTAACACTCTGAGGTCTGACTGTCACGTCGGCGATACCACCGCGGTTTTTTTCTTACCAGTGTGAAAGAGACTCAAAATACTCCGTCAATGTTGCACATATAATTAAGAGTTATACACCATTTTAATCTGTGGAATATCTTCTTTCATTTGTGTACACTCAGAGTAAAAACAAAATGTTGTGCTTTTTGTAAAATAAAGAAAACTAACATGATGCGTGATCTCTCGTCTCCCTCTGAACGAACTCCAATCTGATAGTTCTCAGGAAATTAACTGTAACTTAGTGAATTCTAATGACAAAAAAATTACACTTATGTCAAAAGAAACGTTGAGATGTCAGCTTTTAAATCCTGTAAGTCAAATCGAAAACAAACCTTCTGTGTTTATGTAATCTGTATGAGAAGAGAGCCATGTCAGAAGTCCGTGATTCAGCTCATTA